>UNPR01000169.1:0-111554 GCA_900536425.1 Hymenoscyphus linearis | reverse complement strand
CCTAACCCTAACCCTAACCCTAACCCTAACCCTAACCCTAACCCTAACCCTAACCCTAACCCTAACCCTAACCCTAACCCTAACCCTAACCCTAACCCTAACCCTAACCCTAACCCTAACCCTAATCCTCTTAGTATTGGACTACTCTATTATATTGTACACACCGAGTCCAAGGTATAGAAGTAGTACTAGAATAGTATAGGTAGGACTAGGTAGTCTGTACCACCGAGTATATTCACTCGGTTACTATAACGACAATATCTTACTATTAATTCTTATTATAATAGGGGTCTTTTAAAGGGTTTCTTAATTAGACATTATAGCTCGCTTCTAGTCCTTTACTCTAAATGTAGAATTAGTACTAGAATTTAGTAGTAAAGTAAAGAACTCTAAATAAAGACGCTTATACGCTAAATAATAAGACTTTTTAATTCCTATTATAGTAGGGACGTAATTAGCGTTTCTTAATTAGATATTATAGCCTATTTTGTAAGGGTTGAATAGATTGATTGTTTGTAAGGAGAGAAGGAGAGAGCTCCTCGCGCTAAGACTAACTAGTACCCTCACTACTAACAGGGGGGTTACGTGCTAAATCCTATTTACTATATAAAAATCGAATTCCTTTACATAAGGTCCCCCCTTACCCTAGGTTTCAACTACGGGCGATACGAAGCTCCTATTTAGTCGGACGTAACTTATTAGGAAAAGAGCGGTAGAACAATAGCCTCGAGGCCGAACTAACAACTACATTTATAAGCGGTTCCTAGGTGTCCTAGCCCTTATACCCCCTTTAACTAACTAAATACTTAAACTAGTTATTAACCCGTCTCGAATCTAGAATCTCCCGAATAGCCTATAACTCTTAACTAGTATCGTCTAACGCAATTAGTATAGTAGGCGGGTTTACTTAACTAGGTAAAGGAACTCCGGCAGACGGGCGTAACAAATTAGTATAGAAAACCGGGTAGACAGAGTTAAGTTCTAGGGGTAATTATAACTTATAGGAATACGAATTTATAACTTAGAGGACTCGAAAAGGACCGATAAACCTAGAATCGAACTTAGGAATAGGACGATTTAAGGCGATATTCTTAGTACTTAGTAAAACTATATCGCCTACGCGATACACAGGGGTAGGGGATCGGCTAGTATTCGCTAAAGTCTCTATACTATCCTAGGCGGTAATAAGGTTTGTTCTTAACAACTATAAAATCTCCTTTATCTTTAAGGTAAACTAAGCCCTCGTAAGCTCCTTCGTAGACAAGGAAGCTATATTAACAGGTAAGGAAAAACTTAGTCGAGGGTAGTAGCCGTAATTAGTAAAGAATAGTAATATCCTAGTAGAACTATTTACTATATTCCTTATAGTAAACTCGGCTAAAGGTAAATACTAAACCTACTTCTTTTAAGTAAAGTCTAAATAAAGATAAAGATATTTTACAATAGATTTATTTATAATCTCGGTTTAGCCGTCTATCTCGAGATAGTATATAGTAGAGAGTTAAACTTAAATCTTAAGGACTATATAAACCGCTCTCTAAAACTTAGATATAAATAAAGCGCCTCAGTCTAAGACAATAGAAGCGGAGAGACCGTAAAGTTTCTAAACCTCGTAAACGAACAACTAGGCTAAGGTAGCTATATCTATAGTAGTCTTATAAGGAATAACGTAGCAATCCTTAGATAACCTGTCCGTTACTACTATAATTTAGTTAAAACCGTCAACCTTAGTAAGTAGGCCTATAAAATCTATAGACAAGTCTGTCTAACGTTAAAGTAGAAGTGGCAATAGCTTTAAAGTACCCTAGTAGCAGAGTTGGGAATACTTATTCTGAGCGTAGCTCTTACAAGTACAACAAAACTAGGCGACGTCTTAATAAAGTTTCGGCCACTAGTAATAGCGGGAGACGAGTTTAAATTGTTTATTCTTACTAGGGTGGCCGCTTTCGACGGAATCGTAGCTCTTCTAAAGTAGCTAAACTCGTATATCTATATCTAGAATATATAAGCGGTCGTAGAAATATAGACGGTCGTCCTAAATAGTATATTCCGATAAGGACACCTCCTTTAAGTAAGGCGTACGGTTAGAGCGATTTATCTCGGCTAAGACCCGTTTCTAAAAGTTGTCCTCCTAATAGCCCTCTTTAAGTATATAAGTAATCCTATAGTTATCGGGTTCCTTATCTTAAAGTTTAACTAGAGCTAACCTAATAGCTAGGTCTAAATTATAGTCCTTAAATAAAGACTAATTCTAATATTAAAGCCGAGGGTCGTTAGGTCCGTAAGGTAGGTCCTATAAACGATAGGTTATAGAATCCGGCTTAACAAGTGCCCGGCGAGGGCTAACTTTAATAACGAAATCGAAGGAAGATAAAAACTCGCTCTAGTAAACTTATCGTCGAGTAAGTTGTTTAGTAGTTATAAAGTATTTAAGGTTCTAGTAGTCTATAATTATAGAGATAGGATATTCGACGCTAGTAAGCTCTACTCGCTAGGACTTAAAAGAACGTACAATTATAAGAAGCTCCTTATCGTAGATCTTGTAATTATACTCGGCAGGGTTAAAAACCTTTAACATAAACGTAATAGGATGTAAAAACACTATTAAAGTATTAAGATAACACCGCTATAGATACCTAATTAGAAGAGTTACATTCTAGAACTACCTCTTTAGTATAGTCGAAATAGCGAAGAGTCGGGGCTAAAATAAACTCCTATTTAAGTACCTAAAAGGCTTCTTTATAATTAGTATCCTAAGACTACTTAATACCGGTCTTAGAGAGCGAATTTAAAGGCTTAACAATATATAAGAAGGCCTTAATAAAGCGACAATAAAAGTTAGTAAAGCCTAAGAATGTCTAAAGGTCCTTTAAATTAGTAGAAGTTCTCTACTCTATAATGGTAGAAATCTTATTAAGATCTATATAAACTCTATTAGTATTAATTATTATCCTAAGGTATTTAACTTTCTAAACCTCGAACTTATACTTCTTAATATCTAAGTGTAAACCGGCAGCTACTAGAGTATTAAGGACCTTATAAACATACTCGCGGTAGGAGGCTAAGTTGTCTAAGTAAACTAGTATATCGTCTATATATACTATACAAAATAGATCTAGATAAGCTCGAAGGACTTTATTTATCCTAGCTTAAAAAGTCGCCAGGGTATTTATAAGGCCGAAAGGTATAACAAGTAATTTAAAAAGACTATACCGAGTATTAAATATAGTAAGCCACTCGTCGCCTTCCTTTATACGAATACGATTGAAGGCGGCGATAACGTCTAATTTAGTAAAGTACTAAGCCTTACTTAAACGCTAGAGAGTCTCTTAGATTAAGGGTATAGGATAGCGGTTCTTAATTGTAATGTCGTTTAAAAGCCTATAATCTACGTAAAAACGTAAACCTCTACTAGGCTTCTATGTAAAAAGAACTAGCGAGGTAGTAGGCGAAGTACTCGCGCGAATAAACCATTTATCTAGCTGTTCCTTTAAGTACTTCCTTAAAACAAGAAGCTCGGGTTTAGACATATTATATAGTTTGCTATAAGGTAGAGTTGTCCTAGGCTTTAGTTCTATATAAAGATCACAGTCTCGGTATAGTAGTAACTTGTCTACTTCGTCTCTACTAAAAAGTAAGAGGTGTTAATAGTATTATATAGAGAGAAGGGACGTAGGATTAACGTGTTTCTTTAGTTTTAGTACAATCTAAATATCCTCTAAAGACGCTCCTCTTAAATAAAGCTCCGCGGCTATTTATTAAGCTGTCCTCTATCCCTCTAGGCTACTTATATTAAGAGGCTTAACCTCTTTTAAGATACGCTCTATCTGTTAAGGTCCTTAGAGACTATCGTCTAGACGGATTTAATAAATCTTATTAATAGTAGAGTCGTTTATAACCGTTCCTAAACGCTCTAAGTGTCGATCGATCTTAAAGAGAGAGAGAGAGAACACCTTAACTCCGTGAGTTACGGTAAGCTTATAGAAAGCCGTAGCGCCTACCTTCTATAGTAGTAGTACTCGCTCTAAATCCTTTTTTAAAAGATAACTAACTTGTATAGAATCTACGCTCGAGGGAATATAGTACGCCTTATAAAATCTAGAATAAAAGTTAATAACTCGTCTAGTCTAATCTACTTATAGGTTATAAAGAGCTAGCCAAGGCTGTCCTAGGATAATGTCGTAAGAAGCTAGCTTTATAATATAAAACCGCTATTAACGTTTAACGTGTTTTCTAATAATTGAATCTAAAGTAACAATATAAGTAATAGCGCCTACTAAAGAAGGTCTTCTGTCTATAATATAAAGAGGTCGAGGTCGAGTAAGCTATTTAAAAACAAATCTATTTTATTATATATAATCGGAGTTAATAAAATACTAAGTAGAGGCACTAGAATTAAGTATATAATAAGTAGTAGAAGTAATATATTCTTTGTTAGTATTCTTATCTTTATAAACTACCTTATAAGGAACTTCTATAACGTCTTTCTACCTATCCTTAAGTGTCGAGAGCTTTAATATCTTACTCCTTCTACGTCTCTAACAGCGACTATTATTAGAGACTAAACTTTTCCCTTCTCTATCTCCTTCTTAGCCTTCTTTTTCTTATATACTTCTAACTTTAGACAAGAGCCTATAGCTAAACTGTGATTAGGGGAATCGTAGTAAAAGTATAGGTTATATATAATCTAATACTCCTTATAAGCCTTCTTCTCCTTATTAGTTATAGTACGCTTCCTACTTTCGACATCCTTCTTTATCTAAATCACCTTCCCTCTAATCTTTAACGTATCTAAATCTATAGGATTACTAACGTCTACGACGGTAGGTAAAGTAAAGGCAGAAGTAGGAGCTAGTAAAGTAGTAGAAGCCTATAATAGCTTATAGGTTAAAAACGTCTCTCTATAGACGCGGCGGTAAATATAGTTAGCTTTATAGACGAGATTCGCGAGGTCTATAAGGTTAATTATTTTATAGTAGGTAGAGTCTTATAAAACTCGGTTAGTAATACGGTAGTCTAAAGCTCTTACTAAAAGCGAGGTAGCTTTAATTCTTATAGATTAAGTAGTAGTACAACAGGACAAGAACTAGGATAAGAATTCTTTAGTCCTTATATTACCTTACCAAAGGGTAGTTAACTTATAAATACTATTAGTTCTCGAATATAGATTACTAAAGGTAGTGTTTAAAATACTCTAAATACCGCTAACTAAGGTTAAGCCAAGGCCGAACTAACCGAGGTCGTTTATATATAGGTCGATATACTTACGCGCTTCGCCCTCTAAGGTGCTTAAAACGTAGTACATTTAGTCTGTTTCTATTATCTACTAATCTCGATTCGCGGAGAGTTTAATATTTACGTTAATAAGATAGGTATAAAGTTTAGTAGGAGTTCGTAACTTACTACTAAACTTAGGCGGATCTAGGTAAGCTATAGACCGAGCTACAAGTATTAGTTGATTTACTAGGGCTTACGGTTAGACTTATAGTACTTATAGCTGAATTTATAGTACTTACGGTTAGACTTATAGGTTACCGTTAGCCTAGAGTTATGTTTAAAGTGTATTTACTTAATTCTAGAGTTACGTAATATTCTAGTTTAGGCGTCGAACTTTGTCCTAAGCTTCGCTCTCGTCGTAGATAGTAGTAGCTTTGGCTTCTGTCTTAACGCGGACTTAGTTAACGAATCCCTTAAATATTCTTTAGAAGTCTTCTAGGTAATCTCTAGCTAACTGTGTAATAACAGCTAGATTGTCGATGTTGTTTATAAGGAAATCTATATTAGCGGAATTAATACTAGCGGAAGGTTAAGGTTAAGGTGGCGGCTAAGAGGGACTCTATCCTACGAATCCTCTAGGTAGTTATAGGGCCTAGCCTTTAAAGCCAGCCCTAAATCCTTGACTATTTAATATAACGGTAACAGATTATAACGACAAGGTCGATCGTATCTGTTTATAAAAGGCGAACAATTTATAAGGGTTAAATAGATTGATTGTTCGCAAGGAGAGAAGGAGAGAGCTCCTCGCGCTAAGACTAACTAGTACCCTCACTACTAACAGGGGGGTCACGTGCTAAATCCTATTCACTATATAAAAATCGAATTCCTTCACATATTTCTACTTCTTTACTCTACAACTAAAATTACTAGAATTACTAGAATTTAGTAGTAAAGTAAAGAGCTCTAAATAAGGACGCTTAGACGCTAAATAATAAGACTTTTTATAACTTATTATTGATTTTTATTACAGTAGGGCCATAGAAAAAGTTTCTTAATTAGACATTATAGCTCGCTTAGAGTCCTTTACTCTACTACTAGAATTACTATAATTTACTAGTAAAGTACATAGCTCTCAATAAGGACCCTTCTACGCCAAATAATAAGACTTTTTATAACATATTATTAATTCCTATTATACTAGTGACGTAATTAGTGTTTCTTAATTAGACATTATAGCCTATTTCTACTTCTTTACTCTACTACTAGAATTAGTACTAGAATTTACTAGAAAAGTAAACACCTATAAATAAATATAACTACATAGAGTACATTATATAGAAAATGGTTTGTCTATTTAGGACCTAAAAGGGCTGACCTGTTTAGGACTAGCGTATACTAGCTAGCGTAGCCTTAGCGCTAGTATATATACTAGGTACTTTTGTAGCTTAGAGAGAATTAAGTCTTCTTACCTATATATACTTTATAACATTTGTTAAGGTGGAATAATAAATAGATTGTTCGTAAGAAGAGAAGAAGGGAGTTCCTCCTCGCGACGAGACTATATAGCTAGCTAGCCAGCACCCCTATTCACTACTACCAGGGGAATCACGTGACGTATCCCATTCACTAAGAAATATTGAATCCTTCACAGAATTGTATTCCAAGTGCCGAACCATGATCCCCAAACACCTACTAAAGACTTTACACATACTTGATCAAAGTATTTATGTAAGCATCGTAAACACCTTGTCCACTATTGGGCTCCATACCAAAAATATAGTTGCCCCACCACTAAACACCAAATTATTAATATTCTGTCACTCAAAACCACCATAGAATCTAAGGAAAGAGAACTTACTGGTCCACCACCCCACCAAAGAGCTCCCATCCAAACATCAGTATTCTTCTTCAATTCATCCAACAAGCCTACGACAGCCTGTTTACACTGAGCATTATTACCACCAGCAAACTCGCCAAGTATTCCCTTCTTGTTATTTTCCTTCAGCCATTTGGTGGCGGCCGCTACTCTCTGTGCTCCAATAGTGGCGGAGACACAGTCAGAAGATGTTCCGGAGCCATCATTGTCAAGATATTGATGCATCTCATAAACAATCTTGTTAGAAGGATCCGTGAGATCTTTCATTTGGGCTCCGTTGCCGGATGTGACCCAAGTCCATGCTCCAGTGTACGACTATTCTCGTCAGCTTTGTAAAAAATGAAGACGAAAATAGAGGGAGAAAACATACCGTCCCTTCAACGAAAATATACTGTTCCTTCGCCCCAGCAGCTCTTACACCATTAATACAAGCCTGATTCAACCTCTTGACAAGAGTATCATCGCCCATATCATGAAACTCATTATTGCAATCAAACACCACCTTTGGATCCTTCTGAAACACACCCCCAACATTCCTCCAAAACGCCTCAAAGTCCGTTGTGGAAGTAATAACATTTCCCTTATACCTTCCAAAGTTATGAGGATCAAGAACAGCGTAACCTCCTCGCTTGGTAATGTATGAAACCACCTTTTGTAAAGCGGCGAGGTATGTAGCATCGAAACCAGAAGTCATGGAATTTTGAGCGAGTCTCTCCATGAGGAAAGCGATACGGAAGGTGGTCATTCCTTTATCCATCAATGTACCGATGGCAGAAGTTGAAGGCCATGTGTAATCTCTTCCAAGAGAACCTGGAAGGTTTCCTTGTCCGAATTCAGCTCCTGATTCATTGACGCCGAAGAATTGAAAGGTGGTCGCTCGTTTCGAGGTGAGTGGGGAGGTGAAAGCTGAAGCCGTGAGACTCGCAGCGAGGAGGGAGGTAGAGAAACGCATGATTGGGTTTTGTATAAAAGAATGAGAGGAATCAAAAGAATATGGTGCGTGGTGAGAAAACGTTTGTAAAGGAAGGTTGAAGCCTTCTTAAACAATGTTGGCTTCATTTCTCTTCAACATAACACACCGTCAACATAACACACCGTCATCCCTGATTCAGATTCGTACCAACCTGGTTTCTCAGAAATACCCTCCATCGAGATGAACTCCATGGAATTTCATTTATCCACCAAACAATGCTTTCCCCTCATAATCTATATCACAAATACTCGGGTAGATTTCGTGTGAGGGCCGGCTGGTCACCAATTACGGTGGTGTGCGGTGACCCGCCGGCCCTCACACGAAATCTACCCGAGTACTCCCATAACAAAACGTCACATGAGGATCGTAACCATATTGTATAAAAAAAGCAATACCTAATAAGTAAAAAAAAGGGGGTCTACACTACCAAGCACCCCCCTTTATGCCGCTCCTACTCCCACTATCACATCTACAAGCACCTGTTCCAGCCACCTCAGCTGCTTTATTTCCACTTGTACGGCAAATGGCCCAATCGCATCTAAAAAATGTAAGGAAAAGCCTACAGTTCTGTAAGAAGGACGGGCCAAAGGCAGAATTTTCTTTTCGGCGCCGGCGGCGCCAGTGGAGAGACTATTGGTGATAGCTTTATGTTCTATGTCGATATTCGACGCCAACGTTCGGCATCTGGAATTCCATTCCATTCCAGGAACCCCCTCTGGAAGGATTCCATTCCATTTGGTCGAGGTCTGGAAGAATTCCATTCCATACCCCCTATTCCATGGAATTTCCATGTGGCGCGGAAAAAAGTCCACCCGGTCCGATAGACCAATAGGAAGGCCGCATGTACTATAGCTCGTGCGTATCGCGTACACTATAAGCTTTAGGGACTGTAGATTCTCATTAACACCACGACTAAACTACCTAATAGTCAGTGCGTCATTTCTACTGCGCTGTCGCTTGTAGTCAGTTCAAGCAAGTCGACAGCGCAGTAGAAAGACGCACTGACTATTAGGTAGTGACGAGGAAATTGATACTCTTTTGGCGGAATAAATCGTTTAGCTGTATTATAGGAATAATAATCGTATCGTACAAAAATAATTCACCACCGTTTTTCACACAAAATCCTACTCTCTGATTAGTCTGATTACATCCTCACCGCCTCTCTGGAATTCTATTCCATGGAATTCCAGAGCCTCTTCAATGGAAGGAATTATTCCATTTAAGAGGCGTCTGGAAGTATTCTAGGTGGAATGGAATTTTGGAATTCCATGGAAAGCTATTCCAGATGCCGAACGTTGGTTCTAGAACACCTGAAAAGAAGTTCCGTGGATGGATGTCCAGCGCGGGAGGGACGGGTTGTAGAGCAGTTGATTTCCCGAGATCTCGTGGAATTTATATGAAACGGACTAGAAAACAAATTCCCATGAATGAGAACCGATACGATTCAAGATTTGGATATGACGATCGAAAGGATGGGGATATGACGATCGAAAGGATGGGACATAATGATGCTGGGTTTAACACTGAATAGAAAAAAGCGATGTCCGATGAGCAGTCAATTGGAATGCACGTACTAATAATTACTTGAGAATTACTAAGCCGTTTTCTCCAACGCCCTCAATAAACATTCTCTCTCAGCCCACTGGTCCTCAAACTCTGTACATGACCAAGCCCGAATGCACTACCATTCCCACTCCCAACCTTCAACGCCTTCTTATCCCCGTCATTCTCCAACGCCAAACGTAATTGATCTCCAGCAGCGCCAGAAACACCACTATCAGCGCTTCCCCTCCTACTCGAGGGTGAAGATTGATCCCAAGGTTTAGCGACAGAAAGCAAACCTTTAACGCCCCCAGATTTTCGTGCCGGAAGTTCGCTCGTCCCTGCACTGCAAACATAAAGGAGATATTTCAAATTCGGTAATGTTTGTCTGATATCAAGAACTTTTAGTCCTTGACTTTCGGCCAAACATTCGATGTCTTTGTTCAGTAGAAAGACACCATATTCGAATCGAAAACGCAAAGTCCCTTTATTGTAAAGAGGGAAAGTGCGCTGGTTATCTTGTAAGATGGAAATGTAATCGTTGATGAGGGATCGAGATCCAAGATGTGTTATGGGATACGGAAGAGGAACCCCCAGATAATACTGGAGCATATGAACCACACGTGCTACATAGCCCAAACCCGCGGAAATCGTATCCTCGTCCTTGTCATCGAATTGTGAATTTGGAAGGGGCAGTCCGCAAATTGTAAACAAAAGAGGTGATTTCGTCGGCTCGATTGGGAAAATGTGGAGCAGATCCTCACATATCCGTCGACGTTGCTGATGTAGCTCCGTAGTGTTCTCCGCTACTAGAGTCCGACATTTCTCCAGCTTGTCTTGCGCATTATCAATATCTTCTTGCGTTCGAGCTTGTACTTCTTGCCCGATTCTGATGGCCTCCCTTCGTGCAGCTATGGAAGCCTTTAATTCTGCCCGCTTTCGTATTGACTGTTTGAGCAACTTCCGCTCTGATGTCACATATCGGTTTGCAAGAGCTGCCTCTTCTCTTGCTTGTGGAGCTTCGTTCACTGGTGTCTCCTTGAATATCGCATTTATCTGATTTGCAAGCTCTTCCCGAGTTGCTAGCGCATCTTGGATCGACTCGTCCAAGTTCGACAGTCTCATTAGAGCACTATATGAAGAAGTTGGCAATGAGGGGCCAGTTTTCGGCTTCGGTGGTTTCGACGCTATCTCCATGGTATATATACCATCAACCAGCTGAAAAACAATAGAGTTCTGTGGGAAGATATGATTTTCGAGTGACCCAATAAAGTAAAGAGACCGTAGGTTGATCTCTTCCTCCAATAAAGGTATAAAATCCGTCTTCTTCACCCAGACCCTAATTGTGACCGTATCCATTCGAGCAATAGCTGGACCTAGTCCAGAGAGGTCAAAGAATCGAAAATTCGGGTTCATTGCCTTTTCCACCACTTCACTGATATAAATCGGATCCTCCTGCCCCTCACAATGAATGGTAAAGAAGGTATCCGCCATCCGGCTATCAATCACCTCCTCCAGCTTCTTCTGCCTCAGCCCGGGACTTGCGCCAACCCAATTCGAGCTTTTCCTTCGTTCCTTTGCCGGTCTTCGCAGATCTCCCGATGAGGCGGCATGGTGTAGTTGTGGCTCGCGCAGAGTTTCGAGCTTCTCGGGCGTTTTATTGAGTGCCGCATCGTCGATGGTATAGCCACGCGGCCGCGATATGGTGAGGTTACGAATGTATATACCTTGAAGGTGTCGGACTTTTCGGTTCTGGGGGAGGAGGAGGGGCCGTGATTGTTCGGCAACCATGGTGATGGATGGCTTGAGCTCTGTTTGTTGTGGTGGTGAGGATCAATAGGATCGAGGTCAATCGTAGTTTCCGGCGACATCAGAAACCGATGAAGCTGAACTTCTCAATTCTGACCTGCAGCGCTGAGAGAGATGCCAAGTGATGTGCGTCATGTCCGGGGAATACCAAGAAGGTATGGACTTATACCATGGGAATAATACCGGAAAGTTGGTGAAGCATTGGTTTAATTACTGTGTTCTGGTGCGAAGAGAGGTTGATTCACAGGTGCCAGCTCTTTGAAGCTTGAGCATGTGAGCTCAGTGATTGGTCAAACTACGTCCGTGCACCCCTCTGATTTCTAATTCCAGTAATACACTCATACCGTAATACACTCATACCCCCATACCCCCATACCCCCAAATACTTGAGTAACCATCGGAGAAATACTTTTATTACTCACTCTGACTTGTACAGTGCCACGAGTGCAGTAGGCACTTGTTTGATATCTGTCAATACCTACCACGTGTCTCTCCAAGCTCTCAGATTTGCCACTTCCTGTCTATGACAAGGAAGGTTGTGCTTATCAAAACTATTTCGCTATGATTATTTATCTGTTGTATTCAAACGATTATTTATTTTAATATTGATAGGCAGATTATACTTGGTATTCTATAGCTCTTGTTCTTTTGCAGCTCGTTAGTCTATTTCCTTTTCCGCTTCGTTTTCAGTCGGGAAGCGTCGCTTTGGAGTTCTATATAGAAATTACTACGGAACATACTATTAGATGGAGGAGTAGCAATTGCTTCCCCGCATTTTACAAATACTAACATTCAGACTCTTCGACAAATCAAGAAAGCAGCACGGAAATTCGAATTTGGGCCTTAATATAACACGAAAAGGGACACTCGTGGAGAAATACGCAGAACCAAGATATACATGATCTGAAAGAAGTACCTGGTTAAATCTCCGTTCAGAGTATATCCGCCCATTACTCGAAATAGTAAGTTTTACGTCTATTGGCAAGATATATTATTCTAGAGCACTTACAAGAAGAAAAAAGGTGACAAGCTATGACCTAAGATTAACGATTTAAAAAGTACTTTGAATTTGTATTTGTTCTAACATTTCGAAGAAATAACGAAATCTCTCATATAGGGCAGAATCAAAAGAAGAACTATTTCTGGTGGAGAAGAACTAACCCGACATATAGCGAAGAACTTTCCTGCTGTTGTTGAGGAGTACCAAGAAGGAAGAAGCAGAGAAAGTAAAAGTAATCTTACATAGCTCCTTCCCACCTTCACTTCTCTTATACCAACTCCATGCCAACCTTACCCTCCCAACCTTTAAAACCTATTCAACCACAACCACGACACCCAAAAAGACAGGGTTAACCTAGAGAGAGCAAAAAGAAAGGATATATTGCGTTCGCCGGGAATCGAACCCGGGGCCAATGCAGATGTTATCCAAGAGTTGAAGCTCTTGAAATTGGCAAGCATCGATTTTACCACTAAACCACAAACGCTGTTATTCTTTGTTGTTCTTTGTTGGAGAAGTTCGGCTTATTTGAAAATATGGAGATTTCAATATTCAAGTGTGTGGGCATGGAAAAGCGAGTGGATTAAGTGGATGCGGTTGTTATCCACACCGGAGAATTACTTGCAGGGCATAAGCGAACACTTGTAGACCAAATGGGCAATACAGTACAGTAGTTGGTATTTTTGACAATTCCTTGGTACATGGGTTATCCTAATTCTTACAGGTTGTAGTACAGTTGTATCCTGTGTATTTACCGGTTGTCCCAGATGTGGCACGTCCGGACGTCTGTCACGTTTTGGATGTTGAGACGTGTCAGGTGACGTGGGCTCCACAACCCGCCAGCTTTTTTATCCTGAAAGCTTACTTCAACAAATCTGATGAACAACAACATCAACGTCGGAAAAATCTTCAGATACTGGCATGGTATGGATAGCGACAAAATGTGTGCCGGTATATACGAACCTGACAAAGAGCAACCAGTCCACCAAGACCATCATCCTGGTCTAGGCAACTAGTTGAAAGTAACTTGTGTCAGCTGCATTTCAAGTGAAGTAGCAGAACTCAGGAAACAACTCTACTGTAGAGCTACACGACGAACGACTTGCGGAAGACCACTCGGAGAACTCTAAATCTATCACAGCGTTGCCTTCCTCATTGAACCTATATTCTTTCATATATACATACTTGCCACATCGGTTAACCCATCGCATTGGTAGTCCCTCTGCTCCCTCTGTACTTCAAAAGATTGTTTCATTACTATTGTATCTCCTCTGAAGATATGCCTAGGACTTTGTGCTTATACATTCTGCATAAAATAGTTCTAACAAAAACATTGTTTCGCTGCATCAAATCGTGTATTTCTACAGGTCAAAGTATTCCTTGGCGTTGTTTCATGGCGTTGAAAACCCGTTGGGAGAGTTCAAAACGCTCTTTGATTTATGCATAGCTAGGTATCATGCGTTCTCCAAATCGAAGCCTCAACTTTACGCATCAAGACCACCAAATTCTTACCAGATGATCCTCGCCACGAAAGTTGTCTTCGCAAGTCTAGTGGGCAGCTGGTTCTTTCTACTGCTTAGGGTTTGCGGATAACCTCTTTCCTTTCAAAATTTCATCAAGGCATGGGTTAAATTGTTCTTGCTGCTATTGATGGCTGGCCCCAAGTTATTTCGTGATTCTCTGGAAGATGACCACACTGTTCTTACTACTGAATCGTTCAATCCTTACACCCTAATACCTACTACAAATAATTATAATGTTGCGCAACCTTCCTCAACACCATCGCTTCCAAATCCTGCTTCTCAAACCGGCCCTCACAATGCAGGCATCACCGCACCTCCCGCTCATCTCGAGTTACGGCAGAATAACCCTCAGGACTGCTCAAATCTTTGTGCTGCCTTAGTTGATCGAGCAACGGTAGAAAAACAAAGGACGATCATTGCTCTTAACGCAACCTTTAACCAACAGATTGCTGCTGCGAAGATTTCGGCTGCGAATGGAATCAGGGAAGCTCAGGTTGCGGCAAACTCCACTGTCGACGCAGTGATACTAAGGGCAAACATTGTTACTTCTGCTGCGAGCGCTGACGTTCTTTTTGCGAATCGAGCGGTTGCCAGGTTTGTTCCTCCTTTTGTTCTTGTGATAGTCAAGACGCTACTTTATTTGAACACAAGCTGCCTCTCGGTGGATATTATCCTGAAGCTCCGAGTAATTAATGGAAAAGGCCACGCTGACTTTGAGATCGCCTATAGTGCAAACGTAGCCCTTACGAGTGCTGAAGCAAATGCTACACTTGCGAATGCTGCCTTGCAAAATGCAAATGAGGCCTTACGAAATATCTCCTCGGCTTCTATCAACGAGGTCAACAGGTTAAGCTCAACTATTTCTGCCCTACAGGCAAATGTAGCCTCTGCACAGGTAAGCCTTTCAATATTCTAGTATACACATACCAAACTAATACTCGATTTAGGCGGCAGCAGCAGTGGCATCACAACAAGCAGCCGATGCAGCAGCCGCGGCGGCTGCTAAACCTGGCTCATGCGTAAGTTAACATACTGATACCGATTGGTGTTATCAAACTCTGACTATGATCATAGTTAATACCACCACCCGCAAACACGTCACCTGATGTCTCCATTACTTCTGGTCAGGTAATACTGATAGTGATCGGTGTCCTAATTCTCGTCTTTCTCTTGGGTTTCGCTGGCTACTTCTTGTTGATGCGAAAGAAGAAAATGGGAGATCAAGATAGTTACCTTGACGAAAAGTCTTCGGCCAGCAGTCCACGCAGACTGAACTCGCGAATGAGTTCGGCATTCCGAACAGGCAATGGACTGAACCTCAAATATAACCCACGAAAGACGGAGGCTCAAAATCCGATCTCTACGATCACTGGCGAACCTGGCGGTCTTTTTGCTACTTCTTCGGGTCCAGACAATAGCAACAGCAGTAACAACATCAATCCAAATGTCTCAGGTGGTAGCTCTATGCCTATGGGTCTTTCGATGGTACCAGTTGGTTCTCCATTGTGGCCACTCACTTCCCACTCTACATCTGTCGACAGTCCAGAACGCAATGGATTCGAGACATCTTCCCTGAAGAATAGGCAGAATGATCAAAACCAAACGTCTCCAAGGGTTGTCAATGTCAATGCTCAAAAGTCGCCGTTGTTGAAAGAGATAGCTCCAGTAGTTTCCTATTCAGTATCTCCAGGGAAATACGATACGGTCATAAAATCATATCCAATTTTCTCCGAAGGGCTTCGTGTACCATCGGAAACAGCTGCAGCTCCAAGAAAACCCACTTTTGGAAGGGCGGAACGCAAGAGATCTCAAATCAACATTACGAATCCGTTTGATCTTCAACCAACGTCACCTCAGAAAGGAACAACTCCAGGAAATAAGGAACTACCACTAGCCACAAAGGACACCTCACAAGATATCAAGACTACCGTACTGGATGTCAACAAATCTATGATGGCCGAGCCTTCAAAGGGGCCAGGCTTTTTCTTCTCAAATTACGACAATCCCTTCCGAGATCCTGTCGGAACAACAACGAAATCCAATATCGCTAAACAGGATCTTCCAGCCCCAACACCCAAAACACCACGCAGGGAAGTCTTTGATCTTGAAAAGTTGCTGTCTCCAAAAAGAACGAGAGTACCAGCTCCAGAGACACTTGCAATGCTTCGACGTGAAGACGCACCAAGAAATAGTACCGTGCCTGAGATTGATCGTCTACTTCAAATAGTCGCAAAGCAGAGCGAGAAATATAATGATAAACCGCTATTTTGGACCGACTTTAGACCAGCGGACGTGGAGGTTGAAAAGGTGTTATCAGAGCCGTCTAGTAGAGTTACATCACTGGAACCGGAGATTAAGAAAGAACCTGTTGTTGAGAAGTCAGCAGAGGTAACTCCATCACCACCAACAACGAGTTCATCAGCAAGGAGTCGACCAAAGAGTCCACCACCACCAGTAGTTGAAAATAAAACTCCAAAACTGCCTTTCAATATTCCAGTGCCACCAATTCCGGTAAAGAAACCAGATCCTAGGGAAAGGACATTATCTCCTCTCCGCCGAAACCCACACAGTAATAGCGAAAGTCCAGTGGATCCCTCTCGAAAGACCTCTCGAGATAAAGAATCGTCACCAGCTCAATCCGATCCTGTGCCTCAATCCCCAGGTCAAAGAGAACTCTCACCTCTCCGCCGGAACCCCTCTCAAGTTCGAAATATAACCTCCCTCCTAGCCGATCCCCCAGTTCATATCAATCTCTCCTCCTCACCACCTACAGCACCACCCACAGCACCACCTCCAGCACCGCCATCGTCGTCAGGGTCAGGGTCAGGGAAAGAACTCCGCGCAGAAAGAGGCCGCTCCATGATCCGAACCTCAGACATCATCGAAGCACGCCTATCCTGGAAATCTCAACTCAAAAAGCAAGAAGAAGAAGCCCTCAAGGCGCTCCAATTCGACAAGGAGAAACGAGACCGGACAAAATCCCCATTACGACGAAATCCCATCGACTTACAAGCCCTCCGACGCTCACCATCCTCAAAATCCCATAAATCACATGAGAACAGAGACCGTACAGAATCCCCATTACGTCGAAACCCTATCGACTTAGGAGCCCTTCGACGTTCGCCATCCTCAAGATCTTATCGGTCAAAGGAAAAAAGAGACCGTACAGAATCACCCTTACATCGAAACCCCATCGACCTAGAATCCCTTCGCCGCTCCCCATCCCTCCGATCCTTCAAATCCGGTATGAGCGGAACAACAGCCAACTCTCCCCCACCACCACCCCTCCCCAACCCAAAACGGCGCTCCGTAACACTCTCACCACCACCCTCCCGAAAAGCCGATTCCATTCCCCCCCTTCCAGTCCTAAAACCCACAATTATTACCCCTTCTCCACAACCCGAAGCCGTAAACCCCCCCAAGGTCAGGACATCGATCCAAAGATCTCGATCGAGTAACCCGCATTTCTCGCAGGTGCTTGAACGATTCCAAGTCATCGCAGCCCAGAACCCCGTCGATAAGGGGGCGGTTAGCAATGAAGTGACGCAACGGGCGATTGCGGGAATCTATATCCCTGGCAGTTTGAGGGAGCAGGCGGTTAGGAATTCTAGTACTAGTCGTGGGCCACAGGGTGGAGGGAGGAGTACGAGTCGAGGACCGCAGGTTGCTGGGAAGGATGGGAATGGGAGGAGTGCTAGTGTGAGGAGGTAGGATGGATGAGTGTGAGTGTATGTGTTAAAGTGAATATGGAATGGGAGCATGGAGTTTTGAGTTTATGCTGGTAAGGTGTATAGGAGAGAGCTTGTGTAGTTTGGGGCTGGCGTTATAAAAGTCTGGATTTTGAACAGGATTGGGTCATTTGAAGAAACTGGGATAAGCAAGGGGTTTCAGAGCCCTTCTATTTGTGTCAGCGTTTGCAATTCAATTTTCTATGTATATATATCTTTTTGTATATAAAATGTAACATGAAAATCTTACACAACCGAGCTCTACAAATAATAATATATTTACAAAAATAAGTGACACATTATACTCCCTACGTGACCTACCGTTTTCCATCCATCAAAAAGCCCTCAGAATATCTACGGCTTGTTTAGTTAACTGATAGATGGTATTATATACAGTGGTCATGGTTGGAGTGGCGGAGACCCAGAAGCTGTGGCTCACAGGAATCGTGGGTTTTTCCGAGTAGTTCCGGTGTAGTTCTGGAGTGGATCAGGTATTGGAACTACGTTGGAACTACTCTAAACACATGACCAGAACTACATCAGGATTACTAAACAGTATCCAAGTTACCACATGAAATTCTACCAAAGCATTCAATAACCTCAACTTTAACCTGTAAACAATTTTAGAATATGTCCAGTTCCATAGGTAAGTCTCGAAAGACTGACATAGAAATACATATATACTAGATTCCTTGCAATTTCTTCCAGCGAAAAATGGTATTTAAGAATCTTGAAAGAATTTATATTATAATTAATAGTAGGTAATTATTAATCCCATCTTCACTTAGAATTCCATTTCCTAAAAAGTCCTCGAGTACAAAGACTATGACTTCTTCTTCTTGTACTCCGTATAGAAATTAGAAATTCTACCTAATCATTCTTCTCATTAATACAGAATTACTTCCCTAATAATTACAAATTGTCCCCGTTATAAGATCTTACATGTATAAAGCGTGACATATATATTATTCCCTACTCATTTCCGAACCTTACACTATATGTCTTATAGAGTTGTACAGTACTAGCTGGTTAAATATCGGTAGGTAATAATACGATTATAATAAGATAACTACGAGGTGAACCTAACAGAGAACATCACAGCACCTGACAGTAATTCCTTCCAAAAACAATCTTTCATAGAAATTATATTGTGATTCCTAAAGAGAACATTATGACAGCGGAGTGAAATAAACTATAAAACAAACAGTAGTGTTTTCGAGAATGCTTTAAGTGGTTATATTGCGGTTCTTATAGCATTGTTAGATTAATTGTCGGTTTACTATATATTCAAGGTTGGTCTTTAGTTATTACTATTAGTTAAACTAAATATTTTACTAGATAATAACACACACAATGACAAGTACACAATTTAATCTACAAGACTATAACCAACTACCCCAACCCCACCACATATTCCCACTCATCCCCTCACCCCCCCTCCCCACGCACCAATCTCACAGCCTCGGAAAGTAGCTACACACCTGGTATCCTCACCTGTAGGCTGTATCTAAGAGACTCTCTCCATCTATCCCGATCTCCGGCTCGTAGTTTTACCAATGATGAGTCGGCCAGTACCCGGTTTCTATGAAGAGGGTTTAGCGATGAACATATGGGTTCGGGGAGTTCCGAAGTGATCAGAGGGAGGGGGGGTTAGGGGTGCGTCCGGGTGGGGCTGTGGAAAGGAAGAGGGGGCAGGGTGTGGAGTGGGGAGTAGGGGAGTAGGGGTGTTGAGAGATGAGGGGAGGGAGGTTTGGATGGGTGGGTATGTTGGAGGAAAACGTTATCAGGATCAAGAAATCATATATTCATTATTTTACCACCTCCCCCCCCCCCCTCCCCCTTACCACCCTATATACACCCCTTCACCCCTCTCCCTCTTCCCCCCTCCTACTTAGGCACATAAGGCTCCGTCCCCCTAATAATATATACCTCCCCCACCAACACCGCACACCCCACCGCCATACTAATAACAATAATCGGAAGATTAACCCTCGCAAACTCCAGTCGTCTAACATGAATATGTTTACGTTCCAGGATATCCCTCCAAAGCATGCCCGCGAGGGAAGCCGAGAATGCAGTAGAGAAAGCTCCATAGTTGACACCGAGAGCCATGGCGTAGACCGTGGCCCAGAAGGTGCGGTTTGATATTGGTACTGCTGGGGGAGTGTGCAGGAGAGACCAGGCTTGGATGGTGCGGGAGAGGAGGATGGTTGCGCCTATGTTTGTTCCTGCGAACTAAGGGGGGAGGGGGGTTAGTTGGGTTCAGAGGGGGGGTTGTGGGTTTGGTTTGTTGTATGGAGGGTTTTTTATTGTTTCTTGGGGAGTTTGATGGATCACTTAATCATCTTGACGATAGCAAGACAAAATGGGTGTTGAAACCGCGCAAGCATTACAAGAGAATCGACGGGAAGAGGAAATAAAAAGGAGGGGAAAAAACTTACATTACACAAAATGACGGAAATAAATCCCATCCCCCCAATAGCACCAACCGTCCCAGTTTTGTTGACCCAATGATCCCATCCATGAGCGAATACCTCCACCCACCCCTTCGTCACCAAAGCTTGCACCAAAATAAACATAGTGAAAGCAAATGGGATAAGCGCAAACGGTAAATGAGCAATAACCGCCGTAACAGTAGGAAAAGTCTCTTGTGCCCATCGATAATACTCAGCAGTAAGAGAAACAAGCGTCGACTTCTCAGGCTGTTTATCCGTAGCCCTTTCCAAGACTGTAGGTTTTTTCTCATTCAAAACCGCGTCCTCATTGGACGTTGGGACCTTTCCTATAGCGATGGCATCGCCCTCTTGCTCCGTCATAGGCGGAGTCTCGAGTCTTTCTCGCTCAGCCTTTTCTTCTTCCATGATAGCTCGTTGCGCACGAGCATCTTCAATCTCTTGTCGTCCTTTCTTTGCAATATCCCGAGTATCTTTGCGATGGATCCATCCAAATCCAATATCCCATATCAACATGACAGCAGCAGCAGGTAAAGTGACCCAGAAAACTGGATGTGCGCCGCGCTTTGCACTTGAAGCGTTGAGTGCTAGAAGGGTAACGAGAGTTGCGGTCATGATGACTGCTCCAAACGCAGCTCCTCCTTTATCGAGAAATGGATTCATGATTTCTTCAAGCGAGAGAAGCTCTCCTTCATTTTCATTGGCTAGCATTTCCTCCTCTACGGCAGCAATTCCACGCGCGTTGGGAATGTTGGGGTTGACGGGCTTTTTAGCTTTTGCTTCCTCTGATAACTCGTGCATCTTGATAGAATAAGGAATGAGAGATTCCTCGGCAAAAATAATGTATAGTAGGAAGGGGAAGAGAACGATTGCTGTGATGACGACTGGAACAATCATATTTGCAGTATAATCGATGAACTTGATCTTGAAAGCCCCTGCTAGTACAAGATTGGTAGGGTTGGAGGAAACCAAGATTGCAGAAGCGATATTGGCTATAGCGAATTGAGTATGGATCCATGCTCGTGGATGAACGATATTGCTTGACACTCGTGTCATGTATGCCAGAAAAGCGGTTCCTGAGAGAATAATTGGATCATTTCCAATAGCACTACCCAATAGGAAGAAAAATGCGTAAAGATAAAAGAATAAACGATGTCCAACAGCGCCTCCTTTTTGTAGAACTTTGAAAGCCAAATATCGAATGAGACCTGAGGCATCGATGGAAATGGCGATATATGCTAGAGTGATGAAAAAGACCATAATATCCAGAGGTGAGATGTTGTTTGCTCCCCACGTGCCTTCTACCACTTCTTGCCTTCCAATGGCTAATATGGCAAGCAGAAATAAATCTGCTATTAAAGGAGCGGTGACAAAGTTGATTGGGAAATTTAATCGTACTAGAGACGATACTTTATGATGAGAGCGAGAGACATCCTTTCGTGGTGCAATTATTCGTAATTTGCTTAAAATGTCCAGGAATGCATTAGATAATGTTGTTGGAACGTATATAGGTATATGAAATGGAAAAAGAACAACGACATCTGAGGACAATGGTCAGTCATTATGAAAGCTCAATAGAATAGCTGGTGACTTTTCATGGGGGCCAGCCCCCAAACCCCCGTGATTCGCTGCGCTCTGAAGATAGGAGGATTGAAGGTATATTTGAGTAAATACAGAATTGTATGAACAAGAAACAACATCAAAAGACTATTGCGATTTTTACATTCCTTGAACCACGTCTTTGAAAATGGAAAAGAAAAAGCAAAACATGAAAAGAGAAAAGAAAAAAGAAAAAAGAGAAAATTGTTCAGCTTACTAGTAAGAACAAAAACGATCAGGGTGACTATTGACCGCCAGTCTTTGATTTGACCAGTATCTACACTCTGATCCATCTTTACCCAACAACTTGGTCTTGCCTCTATATTAAAGACGACCAGTCGTCGAATCGACTAAATGAGGGTATCTCGACAGACAATTTTGATAAGGCGGAGGTTGGCGTCGGTGATGAAAAATGACGCGGGATGAGAAATGGTTTTGGAGGTTCGCCAAGTCTTCTCTGAATGTTCAATTGAGACCGTGCTGATTGTGGCGGGGAGGCTGAGTTGGCGCCCGTTGATTTCCCACTAACAGAGATGGTGTTGACAGCGACAGCGACAGCGACAGCGACAGCGACAGGAGCCGCCCAAGTACTCCGTACAGTGCAGCAGGTATTATTTGGCCCGGGGAAAGAGCGTACCCAGGTAATCGTACCTTCCGTCTGGGTGGGAAATGATCGGTTGTGCTACACTGCTACTGAATTATCTGGCTGCCTACGCCGTACTTGTAATGTGACGGACGAGATTTTGGTTCGCAGTTGACCACAATTGACATCATCCCTCAGCTTATTATTCTGATGCCTGATTTACACCAATGACCATTCACTTCGACAAAAGCCCTATCCCTTGACCTCACTTGGCACTCGGCTTCACTTCCATAGAATCCCTACCGTGAGCGCGAATGGTAGTGAGGCAGTGAGGCAGTGACAGTAGAAGGATTCCCAGTCTTGGACTCACCGAACTCTTCGCATCTTCACGTACCTAGAATGGGATCCCCTAGAATGCGTGTGTAGTCTTGGAAGGCCAGCCTCACTCATACACGTGCTTCACCTCGGACAGGCGAGTCGACAGTATTTATCTCAGCTGCTGTCCAGCCTGTCCTCATATGCATCTCTTCTCTTGGTCTTCTTAACCTCCTCTTGAGTGTGCCGAACCATGAACAGGTCATGCCCGCTCTCGCTGCTGCCAACGTCCTGCTACAAAGTCTTGTTCCTCGCAACGACTCAGCCCTATCCCTAAATACCACCACTACTGCTAGTAATACTAATACCACTATCCCTCATTTACAGGTCGTGTGTGCTTGGCCAGTGAGTGGGCAGTATGGGCCAGGATCCCGAGTCTTGTTAGTTCCCCTTCCCCCACCTTCTCCACTTCCCCCCCAAACTCAATCGTCACTCAAGCGATCACACTCAAGAGATCACTAGATTGCCGAGAGATCACTATCGATATCTAACGTCAACCATTTATTGATACCACGTTTATCGGGACTAACAAGAATTCTAGATATTATCTATTGATTGCAGCCTGTGTCTTTGCCAGAAAAGCCGAATGGCTCCGCAGTGCCTGCTTGGCTGCTGCCTTACTTTTTCCCACCGTTGCAGCTCTTCATGGAATTGTCCTCGCTGCAGTTCATGTCGATGGAGCTGTTGATATGGATACATATGGGGCCTTTCAATTATGCTCCATAGGCATTCTAGCCGCACCAGTCACCGTCAAACTCTCGAGGACCTACTTTTTTGATCCAGGAAGAAACATCATTTTTGTCTGGACCATCCTGATTCTTGCTGGTGAGGAGATTCCTTTGTCCGCTTTATCTATGAATATCTACTCATCGACTTTCCCTAGGCCTGCTTAGTTTGACCGTTGAATTCTTTCGAATTACACCTACTCCTTGTATGTTCGATGACAACAATAAACCTGTCTCCATTCATGCAAGCGAGTTTAACTATGGCACTACTTGTGCCATGCGTTGTACCGTCGAAGATGGCCCAGTATCTCCCCTACGAGGTGGATCCGTAAACAATATATATGTCATTCCCGCTCCTGATAGACTATCATTCGATACTGTCACCATACTTGCAGCTGCATGTTCCATCCCCGCCATCCTATCTCTCGTATCCATGTGGGACAAGATTCTCGAGATCAATTGGAAGAGTAGATATGGGAATAAAAATGCCGAATTGCTCAACCAGCCAATTGATGGCACCAATGGTGCAACGCCAAAGAATATGAAAACGATCAATGAGGTAGCAAGGATGTTCTTGAGCACCATTGAAATTCCCTTGTTTGGAGCGGCTGTGCTTGCTATTATGATTCTTGGCGAACTGAATTTCTTCAGTGCCCAAGTTGATTATCAAACGGAACCTATAGCCAGTATTGGTATGTAATTTAACGTCATGCAATATTGATCATAGCTAACCACCTGCAGGTCAATGGGCACCTATAGTTGGTTCTGGATTGGCCGTAATTGGCTCATTGTATATTCTCTGGGCAACAGACGGCGAGGAAGAGAAGCAGAGAATCATGCGTAGGGATGCAGCTCAGGTGCCACAAGCGCCGCGACCGCGTTCCACTTCGTCCAATTCAGATCCGGAGGTTAGAACCGATGCAGGGAACCGGAAAAAGATTGCCAAAACATTGAATAAAATCGGTACCTACATCGGAACCGCAGCTCCGGATCGATACGACGACTCGGAATTTAGACGTGGACTAGCAGTTAACTGGCCTGAAGTTCCAGGAGAGCCAAATCGAAACCCTGACCTCAATCGAATCAAAAAGGTCTATGATCCAGAACGAGACGCTGACGGGTTAGCTACAAGGTCACATTCGAGAGCTGCCAGTCCTTCTCCTTCACAAAGGACCGGTCGAGGTAACTCGTCAATCGATGAACCGCGACCTGAGGGATCCGAGCGCGGGAGACCTCAAGGGCCTGCTCGGCGAAGGAGGGCGACGTTGGAAGTTCATATGGCGTCGCCTATTCATCAGCGTCATACGAGAAACTCGCCGTCTTCAAACTCGATACCTTCTATTATTACAGTGGAGAATGCGGATTGTCCGAGCTCGCCTACCATTGTGGTTCACACTGAACCCGATTATATGGAACCGGCTTGAATGATGATATTCACAAAGGCTCGCAAGATCGCATTTTACCATATTGCTGAAATACAGATGCACAGATTCATAACAAGAATCGCTACTTTATTACGGCGCCAAGTCGCTACTTGGTATGCGCCATATTGAGTTGGATTGCTAGTTAGGACTATACGAGAAGAAACGTCGATTCGGGAAACTCAGAGGAGGGGATTTAATGGAAGAACAGAACATTTGACTAAAGACAGATGAAGTAAGCTTATGATATGATCTAGGAATAACGGGACTTTATAGCGGGGAGTTTGTCATGATTTTATCTTATAGAGAAAAGTAGGATAATACCAGCATTTAATTTGATGGTTGAAGCATTAGATGTGATGCTATATTACCTATACCTAACATAGATACATATACAATTACAAGTTGAACTTCTGATAACCCAGGGCAGTAAACAGCCATTACTGAGATATCCTTTTTTAGATTTAGCCAAGTATTCGTAAGATCCTATACGGAACTGGGCTTTTAGGACCACAAATAATCTATCGGTTAGCACACGCTATATTACCTATACCTAACATAGATATATATACAATTACAAGTTAAACTTCTGACAACCCAGGGCAGTAAATAGCCATTACTGAGAGATCCTTTTTCGGATTCAGCCAAGTAGTCGTGAGAACCTCTACGGAACTGGGCTTTTAGGACCACAAATAATCTATCGGTTAGCACACGCTATATTACCTATACCTAACATAGATATATATACAATTACAAGTTAAACTTCTGACAACCCAGGGCAGTAAATAGCCATTACTGAGAGATCCTTTTTCGGATTCAGCCAAGTAGTCGTGAGAACCTCTACGGAACTGGGCTTTTAGGACCACAAATAATCCATCGGTTAGTACACGTACTAGACTTCAGGTTTGCGACTTTGACCTGGTACAAGAACAACTAGTTGATGCAAGCTCGATATATAAGTAGTTTGTTCATAACTTGAATATCGAACAAGAAGAAGCAAAGAAAATGATGCACCGCGCGCAAACAAGGTGGGTTTCCGGAAGAAACGGGGAAATGTGATGTGTTCCCGCCGCCATTCTGATGCGCTCCCGACCCGTTTCTTTTCGTTTCGTATCTAGTTTCTTTACTTGCCTTGCCTGGTTGGGAAATCAACAACATATAATAGATCCTCTCACATGCGTTGGTTCTAGAAAAGGGGGAGGGGGGGGTGCCATTCGAATTCTCTATAAAGTTTATAAGTACCAGTACAGTACTGTACAGCGCATCAGATCTCCTCTCCCAAATTGTACCTCGGCTCAACGCTCAGAGCGCGAGCGCAAAGAGCAACCAACACACGTGAATAGGCGGCCTAAGCCATTGGAATCCTGGACCCTACCCGTCAAGTCCTCGGGTAGGGCCTCTTAGAGCGCGCCTCACAACGCCATCCAAACCTCTAAAACCAAAAATAAATTTCGCTCGTAGTTCGTCTCCCCCAGCCATGACGTCCCCGCCTCCCAAAGTCGAAACACAAGAACCACAACCCCAAGAAATCCCTCCCTTCCCCTACAATCCCGCCATCACCCTGGGCGGACGACCCTCCACACCAGCCATCACTACCACCACTCAATTAACCCAATCCACCGCCCATCTCAATGCCGTCTCCAACTCCGCCATAGCACCTAATTCAGAAGGGAATTTAGATCCTATAGGTAACTCGAGTAATGAGACCCCAGATCCTACCGGTAACAACACGAATAACATCGCCTACCGCACCTCGTCCGCCCGTCGCAGACATGGACCCGATTCGAGTCTCCGAGATTTGCAGGCGCTCCCTGAAGTGCGAGCCATTCCCTGGATCCCAGGACGCGAATTACCTCCTGATAAATCTACAGAGAGTCCGCGCGCGCAAACTCGGGGCGCATTCATGTTGTCGACGCGGGGGAAGATAAGAGATCCGCCTTGTAACCATTGTACCAGTGGTTCTGGCAGGTTTTCCGCGTGTGTTTCCTTGGACAGTTGGTTTTTTGGAGCGTGTGCGACTTGTCAGATGGCGACGAGAGGGCATCTGTGTAGTTTGAGGACGGCTGCTAATGGTTTGTCTATCTTTGATATATATTTATTTTTTTACCGATTGGAGAGTTATGCTAATTGTTGATTTTTGGATAGGTAGTCCAGTTCCTCGCGCTCCTAGACAACAGGTCTTTAAAGTTTTAGACCCTACTCCTACACCTCCTCCATCTCAAGAACGACCCATATCGACGTCAACCCAACAATATCAAGCACCTCAAAACATCAATAGCTTAAAACGAAAAGCGGACGAGCCGATGATGTTAGGTATGCGAGTGCTCCAACCACGAATAGACAACTACCCACTCATTGCGCCGGCTCCCCAAAATGCTACACAGTCACAAATGCAATCTCAAATACAACAATCACAACCAATTTCCGGCTATGCGCCAATAAATAGTCGTCCTAATACTTCTTCACCTGGGTATTTTCAAGAAAGACCTCCGAATAATAATATCACAAATCCCACGAATACGAATACATATCAACACCAATCACAATCACAACCTCAATCACAACCTCAACCTCAACCTCAAGTTCAGATGACTAATGGCATACCAATGTCTTCCTGGAATAATATAAATACGAGCGCAAGCCGACAAGATCCAACACCCTACTCACAACACATGCCAAAACCATCCTTAAACACTAATACCAACATGAACGGCAACGCTTCGAATCCGCACCATCCATACCACTCCTCCGTCCTCTCCCCCCAATCAACAAGCAACCCCCCAAATCCCAATTCTCACCCCAACTATCCACCCCTGAACATCCAAAATATCCCCCATCCCTCACAGAACCCAAATCCTCCCCATCCTCCTCACCCCCCTCCCAATTTCCCCTCCCAAAATCCCATCACTCAACCTCAACCTCAATCTCAACCTCAACCCCAACCTCAACCTTCACAACCCAACCAACCCCCCTCCTCGCGCTCGCGAACCCTCACTTCCCCCGAAACATCCCTCATCGACTCCATACCCCGCAAGAAGCAAAAACAAATATTTGGCATCATCGGGGGTTTGCAGAGTGGGATTCGGAGTGTGAGACAGCAGGCGGAGAATCTACAGAGGCAATTGGATATTTTACAGAGTGCTCTGGGAATTGACAGTGAGGATGACACGGAGGGGGGGAATTAGTTTTTGTTTTTATTTTGTGGGGTGAATTACAGTGAGAGAAAGGAATGGATCGGCGGATGTATGGATGTAGGGATAGGGATTTAGATTGGAGGGGAGTTGTGGGAGGATGGGTGGGTTATGTAATGATTTAAATTGAAGACCATGGGCTTAAGTTGGGATAGTTACGGTGGCGAGGGTGGATAGATGGATGGATGGAAGAATGGGTGGATGGAATTCGATGGGATGGGTAAACTCCGATTCTATTCTCAGCCCTCGTTCTGGATTCCTGCGGTGTGTGTGGGGATTAAGTGGAGTGGACCATTCTGAAATCCGGGGTACATATCATATTCTCCACTGCCAGGCCACGAGACGAAATAAAAAGCGGACCGGGACCTGATTTGTATAGGTATTACGTATTTTTCGAAGCTCACTGTACTCCGTACTTTATGCATAGCTAATCGGTGTTTGTGTATTTCTTCATAGGGTGGAGTTTTTTATAGGGTACTGTACATTAGGATTTAAGTATAATACATAAAAGTAGAAATAAAATAAAATAAAATTGTAAAATAATCAAATTATAAAGATATAAAAATAGGTTTTAGAATCTACACTTAAAGACAAAGACAAATAAAGCCGAAAAGGGGGAAGGAAGGAAAAGTGGAGGTGGAGGGGAAGGGGAAGGGGAATGCAATATCAATCAGTATACTATAATCAACCATTAATCAGCCATTAATCCCCATTCTATTCCCCACCCATCCCAATATCTAATAAGTGTAAATCTATAATTACATCCCACTCACCCACCCATCACCCACCAATCCACCAACCCCAACCCCAAACCCACCCATAAAAACCCCACACCAACCAAATCCCAATTCCCTCTAAGAAACGGGAAAGACCAAAGACCAACAAACAAGAAAATGCCAAGGGGGGTATACATAAACCGTACGCCAAAAAACATCTCATGAGAACCCCGATACTTCCGTATAGAACAGGCAGAGGTAAAGGGTACAGATCCATACTGTCTGTACATGCAGCCAGACCAAAAAACAACCAAGATAATTCAGCTCTTGAAAGCTACAACCTAAAATGTCCTCAGAATCTGGTCTCAACCATTTCTAATCGCAGAAAATCACAAGGTAGCCCAAAAAAGGCAAAGCCTAGTTCCGCTTCACAAGAGCATCAACTTTCAGCATAAGATCCGGTATCTGGAACGGCTTAGGAACAACATCATCCTACAAAACCACCAATTAGCAAATACAAAAGAAGTAAGAAACACAAAATTAACATACCATCCCCGCCTCCGTAGCAACACTCATCTGCTCCATCCTAGCATTCGCCGTAACCGCAATAATAGGCACATGATCCACCTTCCCCTCCCGTTCCAAATCACGTATCGCTCTTGTAGCCGCCAATCCATCCATAATAGGCATGTCAAGATCCATCAAGATGATTGATAAATCCATAGGTCGATTTGTCGTCTCGGAATGCTGATTTTCTTTCCATAATGTTGTTTTAGAAAGGAAGTCCAAAGCTTCGCCGCCGTGGTTGGCGACATGAACCGTACATCCAGCGTTGCGAAGTTGTTTACACAGGACTTTTTGGTTGATCAGGTTATCTTCCACAAGGAGAATGTGGTAGTCTCGTTGTGGTCTGGGACTGATTGTTGGTACTTCTTGGGTTGCTTCACTTGATGCCTGGCTGGTAATAGATGCGTTTCTTGTGTGCTTTCCACTGCCTGGCCCGGCAGAGATTCGCGCTTTGATGTAGAATACGAAGGTACCTATCAAGGGTTAGATCGATACTCAGTATAATAAAGACTGGCAGTGGAGATCTGCAGTCATCGACGTCTTGATACCACAACCTCCATTGAGAACCAAAATTTGTAATATGACTTACTGCCTTCACCCGCGGCTGAGGACACCCCAATTTCTCCTCCCTGGAGCTCTGTAAGCTCTCTAGAAATGAATAATCCTAGACCCGAGCCACCGTATCTATGAACAGTTAGCACTGATGGAAAAACAATAATGAGACCCAAGAAACCAAAATAAAAGAGTCTTGCTTACTGAACGTGAGTCCTGACACTTGCTTGGCTAAATCGGTTAAATAGCTTCGCCTTTTCCTCTGCAGAAAGACCTCGACCAGTATCTTTAACTGCGAAAAAGAGGTACATCTGTTGACCACTTCCCCAGTCGGGTCTTAACGTAGGATCTGGCTTCGATTCTTTTGATGGAAACCATTCAATGTTACACGCCAAATCTATGTCTCTTCTGGAAGTAGACGCCGATATAAATACCGATATTTCACGCTTTTCTTCGGAACGTGTAAACTTGATTGCCTATCTTTTGTTAGAACTCTAAAAATTGATTGGCAGTACAAGAGATGATACTCTGCTTAACGGAAGGGGAACTTACATTTGTCAACAAGTTAATAAAGACTTGTGTTAGTCGAACAGGATCGCAGAAGACCCAATCAGCCTGCCAATTCTTAAATGATTCATCTACAACAAAAGAAATCTTGATATCATGTGCTTTTACCTCACTATCAAACATTTTCAAGGTCCTTCGAACCGTGGACTCCACCTGAACTTGAACTGGTGTTACATGAAGTAACGTTGAGTTCAACTTGGAAAGAGTCAGAACATCATCAATAATCCTCTTTTGGTGTTGAGCACAAAGAGTAATCGTTTGGGCAGCCTCAACATTACTCTCAATCTGGTCTCCACTCATGATGCCTGGCTGACCAGCCAAACGTTTCATCTCCAGAAGCGAGCTAGCAATTCCATCAGCAGAGAGCATAATTGCACTCAATGGATTTCGAAGCTCATGACTTGTCATATCAATGAAAGCTTCTTGTTGTCGTTTTGCTTCTTCAGCTTGAATTCGGCTATTACATGAAACAGACTCCGCCCACTTGAAGTGACTTATGTCTGTCGAACACCCAAACACTTTGGCAATGTTTCCATTGTCATCCAATTGGGGCAATGCGAGAAATAGTATCCACGTATTATCAGTCTCCTTGGTCTCATGTTGTCGTATCCATGGCTTTTTCAGCCTCAGTTCAGATGTTATTTCCTCCTTGCCTTCAATCAGCTTCTTCCAAGCCTGGTCAAATGTCTCGTGATCTTCTGGTTCAACCGATCTCAGAAACGACATTGGTTGGTGATCTTGTTGGTTTCTTGGCAGCCCCGTCATCTCGTACCACTGAGGATTTGCCCACGTAATTGTCCCTTGAATGTCGAAAGTTACCATTCCACAGGGGGCTAATTCCGCCATTTGCTGAAAGTTTCTGGCATAGTGAGCTGCTTCTTGTGTACGTTCGGCTAACTTCTCGACTAGCTCTGCCCTCTCATTCGCACTTTTCTCGGCGTGTTTTTGGCTGGAAATATCTGTTATACAACCCATGATACTTTTCAGTTTTCCGTCGTCGTAAAATTCCTGATCACAAGAGGCTAGAATCCACCTTTGTTTTTGAATCCCATCAGTTTCATCCAGCCAAGGATTGCGAAGTCTCAGCTCAAAGGTCCTCCTGCCCTATAAAGGTCAGTCAATATTTACGTTCCAAGCAGTTCCTGAATCTCAAAACAAGGGAAAGTAGTTTCGCTAGTCTATAAGAGCCGTAGAAACAGGATAAATAAAACTCACTCTTTGAGTAGTCAAGATTTCCCATTCAACTTCCATCTTCTCGAGCTCCATTTCCGAAACAACATTCATAAAGCTCATTTCTGCTTCGAGTCCACGAGGATGCCCCGTAATCTGATACCACATATCGTTTGCGTAAACAATATCTCCCTCTGGTGAGAGATAGTACATTCCTACTGGGTTCAACTCCGTGAGAACTCTAAACTTTGATTCGCTATCAGCAAGCTGCTTGGACAACAGCGATTCTTCGGGGTGGGCCTCAATGTTGTCCGGCGCCCATATCGCTGAATTTGATCTCTGAGTTATAGTAGCCTGGCTTTGGGAGCGTTGGTTGGGTATATGTGAAGCGCTGACAGCCCGCCAACGATTTCTCAAAGTTGTACATGTCCAATACATTCCTGTGCCCCAGGTTAGTGAAAGATTATTCAGTTAATTAGCCAAAGCGCAACGGCTCATTTTTCGCGAACCCTTGACTCTCGTCATAATCAGAAATTGCTGACAGAGCTTGGGAGTTTGAGTAAAGAAACACTTCTTCTTCGTTTGGTCTGCTTTCACAAGTCATAAGAAATGTGGGTATTCCTGGTAATTCACAGAGAAGGGCATACAAAAGAAGGACTGAATGCATATCAGAGTAAAAAGTAAAATAAAGTGAGAAAGGACTGCCATGCAATGTGAAGCAAGAGTCTCTGACAGTATACTCACCACGAAATGTGTGCCTAGGTAACCAGCCATCTAGAGAAGCGGGTGGGCTCTTTGCCCAATCTCGAAATTCGACTTCCAATTTTGAAGCTTCATGTGACAACGAATTTGGAGTCAGTAAGTCAATATTAGGATAAAATGTGTCTGCTGCAATCACACTCCTGAGTTCGTCCCAGAAGCGCAGGGATCTGTTGCAGAATACTACATTCATGCCACGGTCTTCAGAGTCAGATGTATCAATTGGACGCAGATCCAAGACAAAAGTTGGTCTTGTATCTTCATCCAGTAGTTCTGCGATTCCGATCTCCTCAAACTTTAGAGGAGAATGTGGCAATCGGTGTGGTTTCAGCACATCTTCATCTGTAATTCATGTGAGCGACTTGCATGTGTATAACAAGGAAACGGCAAGGGTTTTATGTTACCATCGGAGCTACTCGCCATCCCATCAACACTGTTCTTGGGAGTAAATCGTTCCCCATTTGGACCTTTGTTCATTTTTGCACGATGATAATCACGCGAACTAAGTCTGCCTTCCGTCATATTTGGTGTTGGTGCGGATGTATATACGTAAGTGACGGAATATGGCCCCGTAACTTAAAGCAGGCCAAGCGAGTTCCTGACTCTGCCCTGACGTTAGTTGGTCAATAATTGCAGCTGCAAATATTCCGGGGAAAGCAAGTACAATAAGGTTGGCTAGGGTGTTGCGGGGTTGAATTGCACGGACAAATAGATCTCGGTACTTTGTACTCGTATCGCTGGTTCAACCGCATGTTTCATTGTTCATGATTGGCCTGGTGATAGTGTTGTATTGAAACTTTGAAAGAAGAAGAAGGCTTCAACTCTCTGTCAATTGAGAGACCATTGGAGATTGTTGATGTCCGTGGATGTCTCACGTTGTTCAAGGCTCAGGTCTAGGGGCTTGACCTGGAGTTCCCAACTGTTTTCGGTTCCACGTGACTTGTACGGCTCAGCTTCACCTGTAGCTTATAGGTAAGCACAACCCAATTTTGGTGTGACGCCATGTGGAATCCAGTAGAATGCTTCAACCTTCAAAAGGGCTATTAATTTCGCGTGTAAAATTGCCAGTAATGTTTCACTCGTCATATATAGTAATGGCTATGCCTCCTCTTATACCTAGTAATTGGCTACTCAAAGAATCGAATTTGTTAATGCCTTTCTTGTTATAAACCTCTTAGTTCCATTATCTAACTCTGAAAATTTCTGCTGATTCTCTAGCTCTTTCTAATGTTGTACGGAGAGAACAACAAAAGTACAAGTAGAAAGCTTTCTCATGGTCTGAGTTCTTAGGATAGTTTCTAGTTATTCCAGGGGGTTGAAAAAAAAACCAACATGAGTAGTGGAATCTCACTCCAACAAGCCGTATGGAAGCTTAATTTTATTTAAAGCAGAGAGCTATGAACATTTATTCAGAAACAGACGGGAGGCTATAGACGGAACCTGAAGACCAAGTCTATCACGTGATCAAAAAGAATCCACATTCCACCGGCAGTTCCATCCCAGGTCTGAGGTTTCCTTGCATTCAGGTTGTTGTCGAGTCATGAGTTATTCTTATTTGATTAAGAGGAAACCATGGTATCATTCTTAGCTGCTTAATAAAAGATGCTTTTTGAAAGAAAAATCCCTCGGGCGCACGGAACAAACGCTAGTCATTGTCTGATCTTATTTCAAAGTATTTCAAAGTACTATTTATATAGGGTGTTCAAAAAGGTTAATCAGATATCTCTAGATAACTAACTTCAGGTGAAATACAGATTAATCACTTCTTATTAACCTTAAAGTAAGGAAATGGGTTACTGCCGAGCTAACGTCGAAAAGCCTTCGGGAAAGAATTTCGACCCTAAAAACTTCACGCGGTGTGGCCTTCTTCCATTTGATTTTTCACCAATCAAAGGACATGAACCACCTCCGGCACACAATCAACTCCATCTCATTGCGATCCAGACTCATATTTCCAACCAGCCATCCTCGTCACCATCACATCAAAATGGCGCCTGAAAAACCAATTCCATTTCCCGACGATTTCGCAACAGCGGATGAATATGTCGACTCCCTTCTAAAATTCTCAGCCGCCTCCACAATTTTCCAAACTCTCTGTGGGGGTGTCCACATCCTCGATTTCTTCACCAGAACACCATCACTTTACCACACAGTCATCCCCTCAGAATGGCGGTCCTGGTTAATGGCTCGCGAGTCCATGGAATTACTAGATTTTTTCATGCGCGATGATTTATCAATTCCTAGGGACGATGAGCCACCAGAGAGTTTGCTGAAGTATGTCAAAGACATACGAAAACATTCTTTGCAAAGAAGACTTCCTGTTGGAAAGGGAAAAGAGAGGAAGTTACCTAGAGCCGTGAGTGTAGGTATGATTCCAAAGAAGATTCATGAGGTTAGTCGGTTTGCAGAATATGTTGTTGAGGTTGCCGATGGTGTAGCGGCTACGTCGGGCAAGGAAATCACACATTTTGTGGATTTTGGGAGTGGTCAGAATTATCTGGGTCGTACGCTTGCTTGTCCACCATACAACAAGAATATTGTGGCTGTGGAGAGCAAAGAGTTGAATATCAATGGCGCCAAGAGGATGGACGTTGTTGCTGGTGTTGGGAAGAGGGAGATTGTTATGAGGAATAAAAAAGTGTTTCGTCAGATCCAGAATGCTACGAAACCAGTTGAGGAGTTGAATTTCAAGCAGAGAAAGAACATTGCAACGACAGTCCGCGATACGGATGGTGTAGATTTAAGACCAATCGAGGATCTTGCTACGATATATACACCAACTGAGGGTAAAGGGTACATGCAGTATGTCGAGCATATTGTCCAAGATGGCGATCTCTCCAACGTGGTTACTCAGATTGAGAAACTGAAGCTGGAGGTCCCTATGGGGAATTTGCAATTGACAAATGGCGACTCTGGGAACCATGCTCGACCCGAGGTTTTAGACAAGATTTCAAAGACGGAAGATGTCAGACTCATGGCAATTTCAATCCATTCATGCGGTAATCTTTCACACCATGGAATCCGGTCACTGATTCTCAACCCATCTGTTCAGGCAATTGCAATAGTTGGATGTTGTTACAATCTCCTCACCTCATGTCTTGGGCCACCAACTGTCAAACATCCTCATATTCGACGCAACCTTGTACCTATCAATGCCCCTCCTGGAGGTGTGAAGGAACTATCTGATTGCGATCCGCATGGATTTCCTATGAGTCAGCGAGTTGGAAAGTACGACGGAGATGGCATCAGATTGAATATTACAGCCAGAATGATGGGTGTCCAAGCACCTTCCAACTGGACACCAAAAGAGAGCGATTCGTTTTTCACAAGGCATTTCTACCGAGCGCTTCTACAAAAAGTATTATTGGACTATGGGGTAATCTCAATGATCGAAGCGGACGAGGATAGTCCGGAAAGCACTGAGCCGGTCATCATCGGAGGGTTGAGAAAAAGTTGTTACGGTTCTTTCACAAGCTATGTTCGCGGCGCCATTGAAAAACTCAAGGTTGGCCCAGGAAGAAGTTTGAACCTGGATGAAACCTTGGGAAAGGCCACCGATGAAGACCTCGATGAGTACGGGAGAAATTACGATGAGCTGAAGAAAGAACTGAGTGTTACTTGGTCATTGATGGCCTTCAGTGCTGGGGTTGTAGAGAGTTTGATCGTGGTTGACCGTTGGCTGTTCTTAAAAGAGCATAGTGATATGGTCAAAGAGTGCTGGGTCGAGCCAGTATTCAATTATCAGCAGAGCCCAAGGAATTTGGTTGTGGTGGGTATCAAACGGTAACAAGGAGGTGAATCAGAATTCGATCTGCTCAAACCCCGCTTTCGAGGTTCAGAAAATCCCCAGACAGATTATCTTGTAGATTTGCTGAGATCTCCCAATCAGAATGAGTGCGGCACCAGTAAGGAATCGCAAAAAATAATCGAAAAGTCGTACTTTCAGACAATTGGTAATACATTTAGTTTAAGCCGCTGGCCATGGTATACAATTAGTAGTCGACTCTCTCTTTCAGACTAATGGCGCCTTCTTCTTAATTCCTAGAGCCGCAGCATGATCTTTCTTCTTTTTGACCACCCTCTTAAAACTTGGTGGTGGCATCGCTAGAGCGGCTTCTTTCGTAATCGGGGGAGCGATGTCCTCAGACATATCCTCATCCTCAATAATTTCCTCCATAGCTTCATGACGCCTCATAAATGCCCTCCTTGCTGCTTCTTCGTCTTCTTGCTCTTGTCGTTTCTTTTCTTCATCAATAGTCTCTCTCGTTACTGTGACTTCTACTCCATCCTTTCCCATCCGTTCATTCCTCGCATTTCGTGTTCGAATCTCGTCGAGCGCATCCGCGACAGCCATTTCTCTTTTTGCATCCAAAGTCTTGGTCTCTAATTCCTGCATAGCATTCTTTTCCTCCTCCTCCCTCTCTAATCGATCCAATCTCTCCTCATCACTCTCCTGCTTCCCGCCACCATTCATTCGCCATGGTTCGGTATTCCTCTTTGCCCCTCTTTCGCATTCGTAATCCATGTTCTTTGGATCAGTTTTGAAGGTGATTTCTCCCGAACATCGCGTGCATCGAATGTAAAATCGGTAGATGGGTATTGAATAGTATTTCTCCTCTGTCGTCTCCTTCCGCGCATTGAACTTTCGACCCTTGTAGATGTACTCTCCGCAGGCTGTACATTTCATGGGAAATGGTGCCATCAACCGTACAGTTTGTACTTTTGGTCCTGCTTGCTTGGGAGCGCGCGACCTGGTGATTTTCGATGGGTCAAAGTCCGGGGGGTAGTACTTGGTAAGAACCTTTCGTTCAGACATCTTGGGCTATTAGGGACAGAGTGGATGGCAGGATGGTGTTTCTGGGAGAGATTTTGGTTCTGGTAGATGTTTGAGATTGCTAATGGGAGGATGTTCGACCTTCTTGATGTTGAGCGAAGTGGGGTGTTATAGTTAATGGGTGCTTGTGTTTGCGCTTGGGTTGTTCAATACTCGAGTATGTGTTGACAATCAATGGTAGGCTCAGTGTAGCTTGGGTTGGTATTGATGACGGCAACCACCAGCCTTAATCTGACTAAGCAGATAGGCAACTAGTCAGCCTTGCGTCTGTCTCCCAGTCAAAACATTCAAACATTTGACAACAACAACACTAGCTCAAGGATGCAAATCGGTTTTCACCGACTTACTGCGAAGATTTGTTGCGTCGCTTTAATTTCTGAATATCTGCCTTCTGGTTGCCTATGATTTTACCAGTTTTCCTTCACATGCCCCGCGTTACAGAATGGAGAAGTTCTTGAGGGATTGGCGTCAGGATGCGCTGAACAAACACCAACATGATTCGGCCATTTTCATAGGAGACAAATTATTCGCATTAACAGGTATGACTGAAATACCCATAAAAACCCAGTACATATACTAACATAGTGGTTAGGTAATGACAAAGATGCCTTCTGGCTTGCGCAAGTTCATTTCTCCACCGGCAACTATACTCGAGCCCAAAGTTTTCTCGCGAAAAAGGATTTGATTACTAGAAACACTGCCTGTCGATATCTTGCCGCCCATTGCTTTATCAAACAATCGCGATTTGAAGAAGCCCTTGGAATACTAGGCGATAAGAATCCTACACATCTCATAACAAGTTCGAGCAACAGCAGACGAAAGATCCAGCATACAAGTGGGCATAGCAGAACAGGTTCCAAGATTCTAAGGGGGGCAGACCGCCCTGATAAAAGAGACGAAGTTGCTCAAGATGAAGCCGCAAACATCAATTTCGAGGCGGCCATGTGTTTTCTCCGAGGACTTTGCTATGCTAAGCAAAACGCATTTGATCGCGCAAAAGAATGTTATAAAGATGCCGTACGAATAGATGTGCAGTGCTTCGAAGCCTTTGAGCAGCTAATGAAGAACTGTTTAATGTCACCAGATGAGGAATGGGAATTCTTGGAATCACTCGATTTTGACGCCATCTCGATATCCGAAGATCCAAACTCTTCACAGGAAGCGGCAGCATTCACAAAGATGCTCTATACCACGAGATTATCAAAGTACAAAAACCCAACGGCTTTCACAGCGGCCACAGAAACGCTCTCTACACATTACAACCTCGCCACGAACCCAGATCTTCTTCTTGCCAAAGCAGACCTCCTTTTTACCCAGTGTCGATTCAAGGATGCGCTGGCAATTACTGGGTCCATTCTTCAAAATGACAAGTACAATTTCAGTATTTATCCACTTCATCTCGCATGTTTGTACGAACTAGGCCTGAAAAACGCGCTTTTTCTCGTCTCACACGACTTGGCAGATAACCACCCAGAAGAACCCTGTGCTTGGCTTGCGGTTGGAATTTATTACCTTGGGACGAATAAGGTTGCTGAAGCTCGTCGATATTTCAGTAAAGCAAGCATGATGGACCCACATTTCGGTCCCGCTTGGATAGGATTTGCACACACCTTTGCGGCAGAAGGTGAACACGATCAAGCGATATCGGCATATTCAACAGCAGCTCGGCTCTTTATGGGCACTCATCTTCCACAATTATTTCTCGGTATGCAGAATCATATGTTAAATAACATGACACTTGCCGATGAATTTCTGAAGACCGCACACAGTCTGTGTAAAACGGATCCTTTACTGCTCAACGAGATGGGCGTGGTTTTCTACCATCAAGAACGGCTTGAAGAGGCTGTTGACATGTTTTCCAGAGCTTTAGCAGTGGCGGCAGATATCGACAGTGATGCTCAGGCCTGGATCTCGACTCGAGCCAATCTTGGGCATGCTTATCGAAGGTTACAACAATGGGACGCGGCGTTGGCGCAGTTTAACGAGGTTTTACGACAGGGCGGGAAAGATGCATCGGTGTTTTGCGCGAAAGGGCTTGTTCTCATGGATCAGAAGAGGCCTCATGATGCAGTTTATGTCTTTCACGAAGCTTTAGCGATATCGCCACAGGATCCAATCGCAACAGAACTACTGAACAAAGCCTTGGAAGAAACGGCAAGTGGTGATCCGCCGGGTATTGATGATGATGACGTGGATGAGGATTTTGAAAATGCGTTTCCCATGCGGCAACCGGTCCCAAGAGCAAATGGGCGAAGGCAGAAAGGCTTGGGGTACCTATGAATTAATGTACTTGGTGGATATTGAGAACATCGTTATGGGACTATGACGATTGATGGGCAACCATGACATCTTTTTTTGACAGCATTCAAGGAGCGGGCATAGCATATTTTGGCGTTTCTGGGTGCAGCTTATTGGTTGGGCATCAAATGGGTGGGACGATTCTGGGCAGTGTTAAGGGGGTTTTGACTATCACTGTTGTTGTAGTCAGTCACCTTATTAATAATTATAGCATGAAGCTTTTATACAAGTTTTGTGTTTTCAGCTACGTATATTGATAAAATGCAATGGCCCCTGTATGAAATGGAATTCAAGCAGTTTGTTTGCAATCTGCCGATTTGGGCTGTGTATTATCCTCGCAACCATGGTGGTTTTAGGTTGTTTTTCGCTTAGAGAGACTTATATAATAAAATAATTATATAAACGATATAAGAATAATCGACTTTAATATTTCTTTATAGAAGATAGGTTATATAATAATAACATTAAATATAAGGAAGGAGAAGAAGACAATAAAGATTTAAACTATAAATAAATTAGTCTTTCTATTAAAGAAGGCATAATAGATCTTGATCAAGATAGGAATATGTGGGAAGAAAAATCCAAGATTCTCAGCGAAAGTAGGGAATATATGTTGGGGTTGCTACAATACTGTACACATCAACGGCTGCGAGGATCATACGCTCTTTGCCAGGAGGCCAAATTGTCAATCGAATCGTCTAATGGGTACGTAATCTTTATGGTATAAGATTCGTTAGCATACACGGGGAGATTACTGGAACTAAGGAAATCACTAGTTTCGACGAGTACCATAACAGGTCATATTGCTAACAAAATAGTTTCTTAAAGAAAGGCAAGAAGTTTATTATTCATCTGTCCACCCTCCTAATGTCAGAAGAGCAAATGAAAGTTTCAAGAAAATTAAAGCAAGATCGTTGATCAAATGACATGCACAAGAATCAAATAACGCGTAAATACCACCCCCTGAAAATCTCGCCTATTCTCCCCCTCCTTCCTTCATACCCGTGAATGGAGTTTCTCATTAGTAAGGTGGGAACTACACGAAAGCAGACCCATGCTTCTCTCTTTGGTGGGTTCTAAGCTTCTCGAGGCGACAGTATCCCTTTCCTCGGTTATTGGGGCAGCTGGGATAGGTACAATTGTGTTTGATGCCCATATGAACCGATTAGATATGACGAGCAAGATCAGAGACTCGAGTAAAGGTTTTCATGCAGTACTGGCAAGGTATGCGTGGCTTTGGGACTGAGGATCCTTGAAGAATAGACATTTGAAAGTCGGTTGGTTGCGTCGCTGGATACCACGGGGCCATCATGTTCATGTTGTCCATAGATGGTTGCATACCCACTGCAGTGAAGAATGCATCATTGTGTGACTCACTGACTGTGTAGGCTGAAAGCCAGTGAGTTGCATAGCTGGATACCACGGGGCCATCATGTTCATGTTGTCCATGGGTTGCTGTATATCGTTTGACGCGAGGAGGAAACCATTGTTTGACTGTGTACTCCGTAGGCTGAGAAGCGTTCCCAATTGAGTGATTAGGATTAACTTGGAGATTGTCGTACACTTGGACTGGCGTTCTATCTTCAACTTCATTCGGAAGAAGACTGTTATGATCGATGAAATTCCTCGGGAGCACACCATCTCCAGCCAATGTCTGCGGAGTTCCTTCGAAGCTCGGGTATGCCTCTTCTCCATTTGCCAAGAAAAGTTCTTTGGGCCTATGGTCTGATTAGTAAAAAAAACATGGGCGTACTTACCCTGCGGAAGATGCAGGATGCGTCACAAGTTTTGTGTATTGGTTCGCTAGGGGGGTTGCCGACGTTAGCGAGGGCGAGGGCGGGTGTGACTGCATGTTGGATGTTGGGAGATATGGCGACCAATGGCGAGGTGGAAGAAGGACTTGCTTCTAAGTGGTTGAAATGCCAAATTTCCATTTAGGCTCTATGTGGGAATGCCAGTCCGTATATCCTACTTCAGCTAGACCTATGCAGATGCTGAAGACATCCTGGCTCATGTATAGCTAGCTACCTGGTGCCACCATCAAGATACGACACGTTTCGAAAAACTGTTATCCCCGAATGTGCTCCTCGATATATAGTAACTAATCAATAATTCCTGCTCTACCTAAACATTCCTCTTCTGCCTTAAACCCGCACATCATTTCGCCGCGAATAAAAGTTCCCATGGCTGAACAAACGGCCTCGACACTAAAGACTCCTTTTACTTGCACCTTTGATAGCGAGGGAAAGCCCTGCATGAAAAGTTTTCGCAGGCAGTGCGATCTCCGGTAAGGTCCCTTAACTACCTCAAATTGGAATCTTACCATAATTAATTGATAGACATCATCACAAGAATCACACTCGCCCATGGCCTTGTCAAAAATGCGAAAGAAGATTTCCTTCACCCAAAGACTTGAATAGACACCACAATTCTGTACACGACCTTACTATCAAGTACTTTTGCCCGGATACATCTGAAGAGTGCTTCCACTCCCTCAATCTTAATAATGATGGCTATCCACGCGGCAGCTATGGGTTTATAAGAAAAGATCATTGGCAGAAACATATGAAGGATGCCCATGCTGCTAGTCGTGAACTTATCAGAGATCTCTGGAAAAACGGAATTCCTATGCTACAGAGAGTTGGACCAAGTCAATGGATTCCCGTTTTTCCGAAAGGATATCAGGGGGTATCATCGTTCGCTCAAAGTGAGTCGATGGCCTCGACGAGTTGCTGAAGTAGGTAAAAGCCACAACTCCTTCACCATTTCATGACCCAAATCGACTAAAAGGTTTGCGAAGTTTTCGATAATCTGAAGACTGTGTGGGTTATCTTGTACTGAGTCATTTCATTGATACAAAGATAATACATACTGGCCTCTGGGACCATTGATGATCTTATGTGCGGAGGAATCAGACAAAAAGGGGCAAGAACTTGGTTGGTCACTCGCTTAATATTAGTATGGGGCAGTACTCAATAATGCAGAGCAAAGGTTTGTGTGTAACAAAGGTATTTAAAGTTTCTTAATTCTCCGGTATTTGTGAAGCAAGTGAGGAATTTGAGAAATCAATCTTCAATGTCTTCGTCACCTGACTTCTCCCCCTTTCCTTTTGGGCCCACTCTCCCCATCAGCTACGAAATTTCGTCTTGATGAGTCTTCTTATCATCGTTTCTCCCATTTCCGTTACCTAACTAATATTTGAAATATTTATGAGCTCAAACAAATCGCATCACCTGAAGACTACCGTGAATTTTTCGCCACTTACAACACGTTACTCGTAAACAGCCGCTGAATCGCAGTCCGATACCAGGCAGACGACAAATCGGACGGCCAGAAATATACTAATTGCCGATAATTCAGCTTCCAAAAATATCATTTATCACTCATGCTTTAAAATATATATCTCGACTCTCTTCAACAATAACCACAAACAATTTCCTCATTGTTGCATCTTTATTTATCATTTATTGTTCCGACTATTTCCAATAATTAAATAATTTAAATTGGTTCGACGAATATCTTTTCTATACTTGAAAATACATGACTGTAAATTCGACAATATCTTTTCGTATATATCTTCTAAAGTATACCGTACAAAGAACACGTTCTTAATTCAGTCTATCGAGGTCTATCGAAAAGAAAACAAGTCTCGTGGTTCGTCCACGATGGAAGTACAAAAATGTCCGAGAAACGCGGGCTCAGGCGGGGTACAACGGAGTGGAGTCCGGCCAACGCTGACAAAGCTTGCGGCCGTAAAACCAGACATCAACAGTTTCAATCATTCCTTTCAAATATTCCATCGCCCATTGGCTCAAACAGAAGAGGGACGATTGCGCGCGGGCCTTCCCGTCGCGATTTATGTCATTGAAGTTCCCCGAGACGGGCTTTGTTACCTTATCTAGGGGCATTTTAGTGCTTACAAGTTGAGGTTAATTCCAGTTTATATATCTCCTCGTCGTCTTGTCTTCCTCTACCCTCTTTTTGCGGTAGAGTTTTATTTTCTTAGAGTGATTCTTGTACTTTAAAGTGTCAATTACAGAGTACAGAGTACAGAGTTTGTACTAGCTACCCCAATTTTCTTTGTTTTCAGCTACGACAAGCATAAGTGCTACGCCTCAAACTTTCGATAAGCCCCAATTCCTCATCTAATCCCCACAACCACACCCCACAATGTCGAGATTTTGGCCCAAAACCGACCAAGCAGAGGACCAACCCTACAGTCGTTCAATCCTCTACACACATGTCCTCACACGCGGTCTCCAAGTCGGTTCCCTAGCAGGAACAGGAATCGGTACATCGATATTCCTCCTCCGAAACTTCAAGATCGTCAACCAAATCGCGCGTCCATCCTCCTTCTCCACCACTCTTCTGCGGTCTACAGGCGTCGGCGCGGTGATTGGGACAGGTATGCTATCTGTGGGACTACCGATGATGATGCGGGGGAAAGAACCAATTGAATGGCAAGATAGGAGTTATAGACTTTTATATAACAAAGGACAAGTTGAATGCGACGATTGGACGTATACGGGTATGTTGGCGGGTGGTACTGCTGCTGCGATTAAAGGAAGTCATTTGGGATGGAGGGGTTTAGCTGGTGGTATAGGTGCTGGTAGTGTTCTGGGGATGTTGGGATATATGGGTTGGAGATATGGTGTCAACGGTGGGAAGTTTAAGGAAGAAAGGTTGTGATTTTGATACCCTGGGACGAGATGTATAGCAGGACCCGGAGGTTTGATGTGTTGGCTGTCATACCTTTGATGCGGGATTTTGTTTTGTTTATAGGTTACGCTCAACTCTGTAAAGTAGGCTCTTATATTTGATATAATTCATGATAGTGAAGGCTGTCGACTTGCTAATCAGCTTTATCTTTAGACATTCTGGATTACGTGGTTCTGAATATCTTCAAATGATCGACAATTCCTAGGATAACCCTAACAAAGTTTTTCCATCAAGCAAATTGGTACCACTGGTGGTACCTGCTTCTTTCCTTCTTGGCGGGGCATCCCATCTTTGAAACTTTTATATACCATTGAATCAACCCCAAAATGGGAGCACGCGGTACCTGAGTTTCTTGGTCCTTGTCCTGCATCCTCCCTGCATTATCATCCTGGAAAAATATGGTACTTCGACTTTCCACAACACTGGTCGCCATTATCGGCTTCTTGGTCTCTCAATCAATCGCGAGCCATGGCTTCTACGTCGGGAAAGATCTCACCGCGGATGGGAGTGTGATGCTTGGTGGTACCGGAGAAGAAGTATCCTCTCATTGGCTTCAAATCTTTCCCGCCAAAGACCATCCTCCTAATGCAACAATCACAGTTGGTGTCACCAAGGATGCTGTATTACCCGGAGAACTGATGACTATTCCTCAAGTCGCCCACACATTCCGCTACATCTCAATGGAATATTCCGATTTTGAGGGTTTCCCAGCTCCTTTGACGAATGGTGGTGTGAATGAGAAGGGCGTTGCGATCAGAGATGTCTGGGCCAGTAATCGAGATGAGTTATATTACATGACTCCCAACCCACAACATGGATTACAGTACAGTGATCTCGCACGGATTGCGCTTGAACGAGCAAGTACGGCGAGAGAAGCTGTTGAAATCATGGGAGACTTGATCGCAAAATATGGGTATGCGACTTATGGCGGGAATTCCCATCTTATTGGGGATGCGGATGAGGGATGGGTAGTATGGGAATTCGCAGGAGGGGCCAAATTATGGGCAGCTGAACGTCTTGGACCGAACGAAGTGCGAGTCTTGTATCCCGGATATATCGAGGAATTTCCAATAAACTTCACCGGAAATCCAGATTACATGGGCTCGCCAAATCTCGTCAGTTTTGCTGTTGAGCAAGGCTGGTTTCATCCCGAGAATGAAACTTTTAATATTTTCAAGGTTTATGGGGTTCAAGGACCAGATGTCTCTGCGAGGGATGGTGGATTCAAATACATGTCACAGGCACAACTCGAGGACGCCACCCTCGCCATGGTTCCAGTCACCGAGGAGGATCTGATTGAGCGTGTCCGTGATCCCCGCATTTCTGATGATGAAGCTGGTTATGGACAAGTAGTCAGTCTCAAAGCCGGAATGGATTCTGACATGATTCGCATATGGATAGCACCTATTGGATCCGTCACAGCACCATACGTCCCTTGGTGGCTAGGCGTGAAAGACGATGCTGTCCCACCGGAATTCGCTGAACATCGATATCTTACAAAGGGTTCACCAAGCAGTTTCCTGTCTCCAGATTTTCAATTGCAAGAAGCATCCTTATTTGCCGGACGTCTATTCAAAAGAGTGTTATACTACACCTGCTCTAACCCCGATGCTTTTCTCCCCGTCGTCACGACCATGCTTAAAGGGTTCGAAAACCAATCACGTTCAGACTTGGGTTGGTTGGAGAAGAGCGCTCAAACACTCATTGATGCGGGACAGAGGGAATCAGCTCGGGAGTTGCTAACTTACTTTTCGCAAACCAGGGCTAGCAAGGCTTTAGATGTTGGGAAAGCGATTGTGGATATTCTGGATTCTTATATTAAACTTACGAATCAGTGGGTGGGTCCAGTTGGGACTGAGATTAATGATGCTAATGAGGGCGCTGAGACGGTTAACTGTCTGGTTGGTATTGATCCTGATAAGCCAGCTAATAAGCAAGGGTTAGGGAGGAGAAAGAAGAAACGGAGTATGAGATAGAGCAGGTGGAGGAGAGCATGTTGTACATAATTGCATTGTGGTAATTACTTCGTAGAAGCATGGTCACATTTCAAGACCCAAGCACAACACCCTAGGAAAGAAATGTCTATCGAAGAATTTAATACTAGAAAAATGTGATTCCCACGTCCTACGCTATTTTCTAGGTGTTGGATAATATAATGTTCAAGTAAACCTGTCTATTACTCTCAACACCCTTTTAAAAAAAGACTATTGTACTAGAGAGGCTTAAAGTTCGGCACTTGGAATTCCATTCCATTTCAAGGCCCCCCCCTTGGAATATTCCATTCTAAATTAAAGAAGCCTTGGAATATTCCAAAATTCCAGCTTGGAATTTAGAATTCCAATTAGAATTTGTCACATGACCTAGAAAATAGCCTGAGAGTTGTTCGGGTCCTCTCGACCAATAGGAAGCCTGCGTTTGTAGGTCACATGAAAGGCTACCTGATTCCCTAATACAAACAAGTGAATGACTATCAAAGTCAAGATGTAAGGTACAACAATCTAGTATTGTATAAGGGTCTAAGTGAATGACTATCAAAGTCAAGATGTAAGGTATAACAATCTAGTATTGTATAAGGGTCTAAGTGAATTGACGGATGAGGAGAGGCTTAGAGTCATTTACCAGAGATGACGATAATTAATTACTGTAGGTGTAGGGAATTCACTTGTCACTTCGGTACAACTTTAGAGTCATTTATAGAAGATGACGAGAATTAATTAGGTGTAGGAAACAACAAAACCTTGGTCTTACTCTCACTCATGTAAAGTGATCTCCTCTCTATTAGAATCTCCCTTAATAATTTTCGAACCAACCTTTTCATTGACCTGCTTGCTACCTGTAACAAACTGTAAATCTTGATTTGAGACGTGTGATATATTTTGTGAGATGAAAAGTATGAAAGTAACTCTGGTTTTGGGTCTGCTTCTAGTAATAAAATCCGCAGCGGGCTTTTTACTAAGAACGACTGCTAAAATGTTACACCAAGTACAAACAATGTCAAATATTAAACGCCTAACGCTAGGCGATAAGAAGCCAAGTTATACAGTCACAATGAACGGTTTGATGAAAGATCCTTGGTTAGGAAATATTTCATTAATCACAGTCGCCTTTCTCTTCATTTCTTTCCTTTTTTCTTCGCGGCTGCCGCATCCTCCTTAACAAATCCCCCCTTCACAAACGAGTCTCTTGCCACGGTATTAATAATACTGAATCTTTTAGGCCCAAGTTGATGACCACCATACCATCTCGTTACCACCACCATGACATCCCATAATTCCATAAGTTGCATCAAATGAAGAAGACGTCCACCAGCAGCCGTTTCCCCATCATCATCACAATCCTGAAATGTGACGCCGTTCTCTCCGCGGATCCTCCACGCCGTGATGTTATGTGTCGCGGATCGAACTTTCTTATCGGAATCGAGGAGATGCTGAAGGTATTGGGTTGCCTGATCTGGAGATGTGACCATGGAACTTCGAGCCACGAAGATGGATTTCATTTCGATTACCACATCTGAGAGAACCCAGGGGGGTTGTTCCATATGGACAAGGTCCGAGGATGGTAGGCATGTAGTGCTAGTGTCATCTCCCTCCGAGGGATCTAGAGCTTCATCCGGAGGGAAATTCTCTTCCATCGCGCTAACGACTGGAAGTTCACTGTTCACCTCTTCGATGCCATCAAATAGACAAACCTCACCGGGTTGAAAAACTCGTCCAACGGCCTGACGAAATTGTTCTACAACTTGGCCGGCTTCACCCTTTCGTTCTCCGGAGCTGTGGACACCTAATACTGATGGTGGGACGGCGGGATAGTCACGAGGAAATTGGATTCTGAGTGAGATGTTTTGGGCTTGTAGGTGGAGGATGTAGATGGTGGAGTCATCGCTCTCCTTATTTATACCACCGTCAATTATCAGGGTGTCAGAGCCATAGATGGAGTTGATTGCCTCGATCTCGTTGAGTAGATCTTCGCTCATTGTGGGTGGGATTCAGAAATCAACAATCGGTTTTCAATGGTGGGAAGGTTGATTGATAGGTTGGGATGGAGAGCTTCAGTAGTTCACTTGCAGTTGAAGTGGGGTTGTGAAGGAAATCCTGGCGCTTAGCGACCCGAGGTAATTCCGTGGGCGCTTTCCTAGTACTACTACCAAGAATTTTTCTAACTCCAACTGCTTCTCTCTCAGTATAACTAGCTAGGTCTTCGATTTTTTTTGATAAATATCAACTGCTTGTACTGTTTCTACTGTGAGATTGATTCCGAGTCGGCGAGAAACGCTTTATTATATCAACCCTAATATATTTTCCCTACCTTCGCCAATCTCAGTTTATTCCGTCTCCTCCGATTCTCTCTAGAGAGAGAGCATCGGAGGAGACTCTTTTTTTTGAGATTGTACCTCCGCTAAGAATCTAAGATTTTTCTTCACACATATTCCTATCTCAATCAAGATCCATCAGGTCTTCTTTAAAGGAAGCCATTGATGAAGAGGATGAAGAGGACGATAAGAAAGATCACTCGTGTGACAATGACGTTAAACATTATTCCTATCTCAATCAAGATCCATCAGGTCTTCTTTAAAGGAAGCCATTGATGAAGAGGATGAAGAGGACGATAAGAAAGATCACTTGTGTAACAATGATGTTGAACATAAGAAAGGAGAAGAAGACGATGAAAATTGAAGATGAAGAAATTCGTCTTTCTATTAGTCTCTTGTTGAACTCATAATCCTCAACATCTACCTTCTCCCTAATATACAACTGATGGTTTTTCTAAATATTGTGCCAACTCGTAGCCTCGGATGTCGTCGACCTTATTTATTAAAGTTAGTAGATGATTCTTCTCGTATTTTAACCAGAGAATAGAGCTTAAGTAAGGTAAGAAACGTAGTTATTACTCTATAGACACTACCTGTTAAGTCACAAAATATAGTACATTCAAATCAAGATTTACAGTTTACTACAGGTAGCAAGCAGGTCAAAGAAACGGGAGGTGTAAAATTATTAAGGGAGATTCTAATAGGGGAGAGATAAATTGACATGAGTGAGAGTAAGAGACCAAGGTTTCGTGAATGAGATTCCATTGCATATTGGTACCTTCTAGGTGGTATATCTCATTACAAGATATCTAGATTCATATCGCTCGTCATGGTATGTGTAGTCCGGTGATTTATCCCCAGGCCAAAATCGGCCCAAAGGATGACAAAAAAACAAAAAGAAAGGGTATTGTATGTACAAGAAGCATATTCCGAGCCCCCAAACGCCACGCCAAAAATGCCCTAATGCAAGAAAAGAAAGAAAAATCTAAATGAAAAAAGTCCTAGTTGGGAAGACGATGAGAGAAAGATAGCGCAATGCTTAAAAAAGACCAGCAAATTCAGCATTGGATAATCTTACAATTGGGCGTTGCGGCGGGCGTGTCCCTCGGAGAATCGAATGCCTCGCTTAGCGAACTTGGCAGACATGTTGAGAGTAGAGGATTGTCCGGCTACACATTGCATTCCACCAGCGAGAGGTTGGACTGCCGACCACGATCCGCTTGCACATCGCTGGAAGGAGGTACCTCCAATACAGTTCCAGTCACCCTCAGCTGCACATGGTCCGCTGAGTGTGGATCCGGATCCAGTTGAGCCAGTATTGGCTGGTACTGATGGTGCGGTCTTGGATGGCGATGGCGATGGGCTTGCAGGGGCGGCGGGAGCTTGAGGGGCAGCTGGAGCTTGAGTGGCAGCTGGAGGGGCCATGGTTGCAAAGACACCGCCTGGAAGATCAGGAGATCCAGTTGGTGTGGCTCCACTGGTTGGCTTGGCATCAGGAGCAGAAGATGGCTTAGCTGGAGATGCACCGCCAGTGGGTTCAGGGCCAGCAGCTGGGGTGAAGAGTTTTGCTCCAGGGGCAGCCATGGTGGTGACAGCTTTACCTGGTCTTGGGAATGCAACATCTTGCCCTTCTGGGGTTTCGTTATCAAAGAGACCTTTAATATTGGCTGTGAACATGTTTGGCAGAGAGTCGTAGGTAGCTTGGTCGCGCTCCATGAGCATGGTGGCATTTCCTTCGTCGTCGCGCTTTACGGAACCAGCACCGATCGTGACAGGTGCACAGTTCATGTAAAACTCTCGGTTTCCGATGGTGTTGAACCAAGTCCAGGCTAATGTAGCCTCGCCAGTTGGAATATCAGGAATAGGAAAGGTGTATTCGGTTGGAGAAGGTGCGTTTGCGTTGTCGGGAAGGTTACCGGGAACTCCAGCGGCTGGGCAACCTCCAACAATCGAATAAATGACCTTGAATACGCTATTTACGGTAGGCTCCTTGTCATAAGTGATGGAGATCTGACAAGATCCTCCTCCATGAACGGCACTACCGGTGAACTTGAGAGGCTGGGTAGATCCGATTGCCATATTGGTACGTGACTTTCCTCCCATGGCGTAGGTTGCCTCGCCTCGTTGCTTGCAAGGATAATCCGCTTTAGAGTCCATAGGACCGTTGTTGAGAGCCACTCCGAATGGTGCTGGAGTGTTCATGACCATGTGTGCGTTTGCGATGGCAGCAAGGCCTAGAACAGCGAGTTTGCTGATAGATGTGTACATCGTGGTGGTAATTCTGGTGCCTGACAAGAATTTAACTGTGACTTTGGTATGTTGGTGTAAAGTGGGTTGCTTGTTGCGAAGGAGTGTTGTGTTCTTGAAGTTGTTGTACAAGTGTGTTTGATTCTGAAGATGAGGAAGGAAGTTAGGAGCGGATCAAGGAATTATATATGAGAATGGTAAGGCAAATAGCGAGGGCTGTTTATGACCATCCAGGGGAATGTTCACTGACTGATTGGGTAAGTCTTTGTGAACAATAATAGCGACAATGTCATTGAATAACTCAACGCCATTGTCACTTTGTCATTGTGGTCATTGTTGGAAGATTGCCAGAACGTATTCACAAAGCGCGAGTCAAAGAGAAGGTTTGCGACAATTGGATGGGGGGCGCTCGCTTGATCCACAACAAAGAGATTTCACATACCTTCTTTCACTATTTGAGACAGTACAATCAGAACAACCGAGTTTTTTTATTCCCACTATTTTTATCCAAGAATAGTGTGGTGAAAGGGATTGTTTTCGATGAAGGAGTTTTCGAATAATTCACTTTTTTTTTTCAATCAAAAAGAATGTGTTGGGTTTTTTTGTTTCTGGATCCTGCGGCGAGCAAGTGCGATGTGGAATTGAATTCTAAGACGAGAAAAGGGAGGACTAGCCTCGGGAGCAAAAGATGAGGTTTGGATGATGGAAAGATGCGATGATGCCAAGGAAGGTGATGAACCAAAAAAGAATTGAAACGTAGAGGGGACGGACGTTCTTATATGAATGAAGCTTCGATATCTCCATTGGGGAGTTGACTCCACTTGAAAAATGGGTATGATGGGTATGCGGCGTGCGGGCTGCTGTTAGACCTGTGGAGTGGCTTCTCCTCGCCCTGGCATGTTCAGCCACCAGCCGCTACGCCCCTGCATTTGGCCGGCGATCTGCCCAGACGGCTCTGTGGAGCGCTGGGAGCTGGATTGTCGCAAGGAAGACCTGCTGATATGGTGCTATAATTGGTTGTGGTGTGCGCTCAGCGGTGGTGTGTGCTGCGGGAAATCTACAAAACCCCTGAGCCAGGGGCGTAGGGGAGGGGGGAGGGGGGAGGGGGGCGTCAAACGCGCGCACGAATTTGGCGAGTGATGATTTGGTTGGGCGTCGGCCCCGGCCCCTAACGCCTCTGCGAGTCTGCGAGGATATCATCTGCGAGTCCGCGAGTCTGACCTTCAGTCACCTTCTACGAGTCTACGAGCTACAGAAATAGGCCCAGAAATAGGACCAGAAATATCAACAGTTGGTTGGTAAAGGGGGGTTCCTTCGAATCCTGATCCTGATTATACTCGGTATCCTGTATGTAAAAAGCTTCGGGGGGGCGTCACCTTCTGGATGATGATGTCGCATCTTGCGAGGTGAACTTTGAAAGTATGTGGATGTGGTTGTAGGGGAGTGAGTATTGGGCGCAGCCAGTGGTGATGCACAGAAGGTCTCTGGCCTAGATGATCTGAAAAACGCCACCTTTCGGCAGGGAACCAGAAGGTTACCGAGAGAAAAACTCAATGCTGGGGAGTGGAATGCGATGTATTTACTTGGACGCAAGGACTTGATAGGTTCATGGTGTTTTGTTTCTCGACTAGCGAAACATTTTTGAATTAGGAGGCGTGGCGTGTTTTTGCTGGTAAACCATAAACCATAAGCCAGCTGCACAAATGGGAATCTCACAAATGTGAATGCAGGTACTCCGTACCCCCCTGGGCCCTGATTAGTCTTAAGCGATAGGCACAATCGATAAGAACCTAACGAACGAAATATCCGAAATATCTGGGGTCATTTCATGCTGCATCCTCATCCTACAACCTCATCCTGCATCTCGTTGGACCTGCGTCTCTCTGGCCTCAGTCTGTGGTTCTGAAATGAAGGATGAGGCCGGAGATCTGAGCCAGGTGATGAAGATGACAGGTTGTGCTTTTGTTTCTGAGTTTTCTGAGTTTCTCGGCCTTATTGACTCATTATTCCTTTACACATAAAACTTGAGGATTGAGGGGTCATGATGAGATCAATTACACCTGGGCACAATCTTTACACGATTCCCCTGCGATACGTTCCGTACGTCACGAAGGCATTCTGTAAATTATTTTGTGTGCTGACAGTGCTGACAGTGCTGACAGTGCTGACAGTGCTGCCCCTTTTTTGTACAGGCACAGTACAGACACCGTACAGGCTCCTACTGGCTCCTACAGGCACCGTACAAACGGGAATTCTTGGGATGAGGTTCCCTTCGCCAATCATTATTCTCAAGTGCATGTTTGATGTGAAGCCAAGCTTTTGCCACAGAAAGTTAGTCCGTTGGACAAGCTCCAACTGTTAAAGTGGGTTCGGTGAGGCGCACCTGCAAGAAATGGCCACTCAGAGGCCCCAGGTTCCCACACTGACCATCACCCAAATCTCAACCCTCAGAACCCTGAGGAATGTCGATCTTAATAATCCCGGAGTTCTCGATTTCTGCCCGTTGCGTTGTATCCAGCACGTTCTGACCATTTCCACCAGCTCTGCAGACTGCAGGTTGCAGCCGTCAACAGCACAGCGTCCCTGTCGAATCCAGCACGAAGGAACACCGATCACAGTATGATACCCCGCTAAGAGTCCCATCTAGGCATCTGGAGCCCGACACCATGAAACAAGCAACGTCTCGACCGTCCTCTTTTCACTCACACCCAACGTCGTCACACTGACAGCAGCCAAAAGATGAGATGAAGTCAACCTCTACGTACTCAAGTACAGTACGTAAAACTCGCTTCTCAAACTCGAGTCACATCACCAAAAAGATGATATGGAGGATTCAGAGATCTTCCTGGTTCAATAATAATATTAAATAACGTAAGACGCGCATGAATCCCTTCCTGGTGCAGAACTTTGCCAACCGAGTCACTGATGACGAAGGAAAGGGGGTTCGGTACTCCGTAAATCAGGGTTGTTATTCACGTATGCTGTTATTCACGTATGCAGTGCTTTGCTCAATCTAGACTCATATACGAGTAGATGATTAATGACTGGGTTATGATGCCAAACCCAGTCACCTCACCTCGCCAGACCTTTCTCTATTGGCGGGACACCGTACGGAGTACAGGTAACCATTCATAAACAATCCACAACTTAACATCGGGGATAATGGCAAAATACAGAATAACCGACACATCAGCCACAACAATGCATACGCGATAGTAGAAGAATGGAGTGGCACTCGGCCCCGTTCCGTGTCTCTCTCGTCGACTCCGGCGAGCTCAGCCACAGACCCTTGAAATGTTTATTATTGACCTCGGATTTGTAGATCATTCCTCAGAAACATTTATGCGAAAAGAAGCTTCAGCTTCTTGAGCTTCTATTCTTCCGGGGAACATCAAAAGTTAAAATATTGGTATTGTGGCGAAGCTAGAGGCGAAAGATGCAAATCATATTATCATAAAGCTACCTACATAAAGCTTCACGCGTTAGTTCGTGTCGTCAAAGTGTTAGAGCTACGTACGGACCTTGACTCGGAAAAGTTATTCACAACCCCTCTTCGCATAACATCACGTTACAAAAATAGCAAAAAACCGTTCATCCCATCGTTAAACCTCTATAAACGTGTCATACTCAGCTCCAACATTCCCACACGGAATATCATCTAGACTTTGGGATCGTAATCGAAACATCAGCCTTTCTCGTGATGGGGCTCGTATGTTTCGGTTCTTCGCCTTTGGGGTGGGGTGGTGGTGGTGGTGGCACAAGTATAACCCTGATTGCTGCCTCGTTCGTGGCAAAAAGGTACACGAATGCAAGTCACAAGTCACAACCTCAGCTCACAAAGTTCCCCATTACAAAATTTGAATTTTACAAGGGAAAACAACTTTTTCAATCAACGCAAGTTGCAGGTCATGATGGGGTATCCCCTTGTCGGACCTTTTGCGTAACCGCCTTACTGGCCCTCGTGGATCATGTGTGTTCCACCGCTCCTTCAAATCGCTGGTAAAGGTGCTCCGCGGACCTGCGTCAAGGTGGGCGGCAAACCGAGTTTTCCTATGGTGCCAACAAAAGTCTTCGATTCCTTCCCCATCTTTTCCCTTGGGTATGAAAAAAAGCTTGAGTGGGAAACATAACAGAACAGAACAATTATTGTGATGTGACTCAAGATGACCATCTTACAGAGAAAATCTCAATCTCTTTTTTCTATTGATGCTCCCATGTGTTTATGCCCCTCTACACGCGAAAATCTATGGATCCCTCGTATTCGCCCTGAAACCAACAATGAAAAAAGATGAAATCGGAAAATCCCCCATTCATAACCAAGGATTTCCCATTTCTGGTGGGGTGATGGAACTCGTGACGTGGTGATAGACAACTTGTCGAAATTTCCTAAACCGGAGCTTTGGAAGCTTTCTCAGCTTTAGCATTGATAGCCGCAGCATCATCAACTTCTATTTGGAGAGGAATTAGCACAAGCACATAATCCCCTCCTATCCCATCCTTCAAGCTAAGAATAATTTGATGGATGCATGCAAAACTCACCATCATACTCCACAGTCTCACCCCCAACCCAATGCTTCATCTTCTCCCTCCGAAACTCCTCATAACACCACTCCTCCTCCTCCAACTGTTCCTCCACCTTAAAAACATAAGTTTCAGCCTTGAACTCCTCATCCCCCTCTTTCCCATCCTCCCCCAGGATACGAACGCGGACATCCCTCCTCTCATATTGAAACCCCTCAAACCAATCCAAACGCACGAAATCCGCATCCGTTAAACCCGTCACATAGGTACCCCGCACCTCTTGTCCGTCTTGTTTGCGAATACCGGGATACTCGCAGTTGATGACTTTGTGGCGTTGATAGCCGTGGAGGATTGCGGGGTGGATTTTGATGTCTTTGGTGCGGAGTGAGAAGATGGGATGTTGATCTGCTTTGGTGTCTCCGAAACAGACTCGGTAGAGGATTTCTTTGACCATCTGTGAGGGGGATTAGTATATGAGTCGTAGAAGATGACAAGGTGGGGTGAGAGGTCTGTGGTACCAAAGTTCCTATATATTTTTATTAGTTGACATCTAAAATCCCTAAGATCAACGTAACTCACCATAAAAAAAAGCCGTGCGGTTAGTCATCTTGACTGGATTTGGTGTTTTTATATGGTCCTTTGGGAGTTGTGGTTGGGTGGTTTGATTTGGTTCAGAGGGAAGAATGGTGAATCACCACTTTTAGAATATGAAAAGTTTGGTTGGGAGTTTGTTTAAACCCCCAATTCTGGGTGGAAATCAACGTTTCTTATAGTACCAGAATATGGTCATTACACGCATCACGACGTTTCCTGAAACTTCTATGCAGCCACTGTAGACAAAGACAAAGACAAACATAGGTACAAACTGATGATAAGAGATAAGAATGAAAGCCTTGTTGCCTGGCTTTTCTTTCAGGCTGCCATACAATATGTGGGATAAATGTTTAACCGACGGGACGTCGCTCTTCTCAACTTCATCACGAGATTCAAGTTGAATTTCAAAATACTTCATAAATCTAGAATATTTGTATAAAATCAATTCTCTGGTCAATTTTACTCAAGTTATTCCAGGTTTCCACCTCCCTTCGATTTAGTAATCTTCACAAGTCTTAACCCAAAAGTAACCAAGGGGCTAGGGTAAAATTCAAGCATTTTCTCGACCTTGAGAAACCTGGTTATGACTCTGGATACCAATCTAGTAACTCTCGTGTCGCGAGGTTTTTGCTCGTACCTCGGAAAACGGTCGGGAGAAACAAGGCACGAATCTGGGAATATTGTCTGGACACCCTTTCTAAAAATACCATTGTACTAAAAAGGGGTCGTGTAATAAAATAATTATGTAAATGAAATATCGCTTTTGGTATTATGTTTCTTTCTCAGGTTCTGTAATTCAAAGAATAAAGATATACTAGAAAGTCTTGTATAAAGAACGATCAATCAAACAATATAAGATAATCGGCTCTATTCACTTCAATATTTCTCCATTAACCAACAGACTCTAATCATTCACTACGATAAATAATATACCAGACTTTTTACATGATTACTTTTTTCAGAGATCAAAGAGTATACAACACACTATACAGAGTAATAACTAGGCAGGCTTCTTACTACAGTACCCCTAATCTAATAACTCTACCAACTTCTCCTTCTCCTTCTCCTTCTGTCATCCATAATTCCCTCTTTCTTACCACTGGCGCCTACTAATAAGTCTTGATCAGATCATCTTTGGTCCGCTACCTATATTGGAAAACAAAAAACCCGCTTAGCGGATCATGCCTGGACCAAAAACTGACTTGACTTGACTGTCCAAGGAGGGTACTGTAAGGTTTGGAGTAGAACAAGCGAGACAAGCTACAAGCTACAAGCTACAAGCTACAAGCTACAAGCTACAAGGAACAAGTAACAAGCTACCCTATGCCGTGGGAAGTCTTAACGAAATAACCAGGTATTTGCTATTTGCTACCTGTTTTACTGTTTTGTTTGTAGTGTATATATATATATATATAATATACAAGAATTGTGAAAAAGGAGTGGGAAAATTATGGTGGGAAGTCTGAAAGAGACAGGAATTCCCCTCCTGCTATAGTTCGTAACTTTGTATCACACACAAAGGGGGTTTGATTTTCTTGATGGAACTACTGGTACATGTATTATTAAGAGACCTTCCTCCTTTTAGTGTTCTTTTCTAGGGCAAAATAGTATGTGTGATATGAGTGCTATTACTTATCTACACCTGAACCCAAGAGAGGATTGGAAGTCTCTAAGTTACGTACGTTACGTTCTATCTTCTAATCGACTCAATTTCTCAACTCACAAAATAAACTCAACTCATTTCCAAGCAACCTCAAACCCCCACCCCCCCAACTTCACCATCCTCAGTATCAGCCCTCAACCTCTTCCCAGTCCCATTTCCAATCTCACACTCTCCATCCCCATTACCACACCCCTCTCCCTCCTTCCCCAACCCCATCCCCTCAACCTCCTCAACATGCAAATGCGCCCCAACCTTCTCCAACAACTCCACCACCTCCCGATTTCCAACCTGCCTCGCAAGATACAACGACGAATTGCCCGCCCGATTCCGCGCATGCACACTCGCACCTCGACCAAGCAAGACGCGCATGACACCCGTATCCGGTCCCACAGCCGCAACATGTAGCGCCGAATTCCCCGCGTAATCACAAGCCTCTAAGAGACCCAGAGTATCACCATCCAGCATCTCTGTCACTGCCTCCACGTCGCCTCTAGTGATGGCGTAACCCAGGGCCGCGAAGGCGGTTTGTTGCTCGGTAAGAATCGGTTTTTTGCTGGAGGGATGAGAGAATTGGGCGGTTGACGACTCGGTGATTTCCCCGCGGAGAGAAATGGGGATTTGTTGGATGATATCTGTATACGTGACTTCAGGCAGTGCCAACAAGAAACTCAATTTCGTAAGCGCAGCTTCAGTCGTTAAATCATGACCAAAAACCACGCCTGCATTCCCCAACGCCGTCGCGGGGGCATACAAAGGAGTCACAGATCCAGATTGACATTGCGAAACATTAACAATGACAATCCCCCTCTTAACCGCATCCTTAAAAATCGCCGTCAACGACCCATCCTCACCACTTGGTGCATTCCCGGCTCCAAAAGTCTCGAGAATGAGACCTCGTAGACCGGGGACGCGCAGCACGCCTGCGATCATCTCGGGTTTGATGCCGGCGAAGATGCGGAGACAGGCTACGTGGGCGGTGTCGAGACGACGGAGGACGTCGAAGCGAGCGATGGCGCGGGGTCGACAGACGAGGTTCCAGTTTACTTCTGCGCCCATGGCGGTAAATTTTGCCAGGGGCTCGCAGTTGGGCGAGGCGAAGGCGTCGAAGGAGGAGGCGGAGACTTTGGTGGTGCGGTTTCCGCGGAAGAGTTGGTGGTGGAAGAAGAGACAGACTTCGGGGATCATGAATGTGCCTGCTAGGATTAGGGAGCCGCTGGGAGTGTGTTAGTAGATGTTTTTTCTCTTTTTGTTTTTATTGAGAGGAAAGGTGGAAGGAGGTGGTGATGAGAATAGGCGAGTTTCTCTCATTATCTCAATGCTCTGGATGAGTTTATGGTATAGATATTTCGAATAACCATTTTGAGTTTATCGAATTTGGACATGACCAAAGGAATCAACTCGAAAGCCTGTACTTCTTACTCAAGGCGTTCTGATTCTAGAACGATGAGAGCAACAGGATATACTGACACTTCTCACACACTCAAAGATAATACCACATGGAATTATCTTTGATATCTCACAACCCTTTCCCATAACCCATGACAACAAATAAGCGAGCAAAAAGGAAAAGAGGAAAACATACAGCAAATTCCCCTCGGCATCGCTCTGTAACGCAAAAATCGAAGCCTGACTCCCCGTCAAAATCACCGGTTTACCTAGATGACTCAACATAAAAGACAGTGCCGAACTGGTATAAGCCAAACTATCAGTGCCATGAAGGACCACAAAGCCATCGAAGAGAGAGTAGTTGTTTTGCACCGTGGTGGCAATTTGAGTCCATCCTTCCGAGGAGATGGAGGAGGAATCGAGTAGTTCGGGGAATTCGTAGAGGGTGTAGCGGATGTGGCGGGAGTAGGTACTTGGTGGGGTGCGAAGACTTGTTAGGTATTTTTTGGTGGTTGCGTCTAACATTACTGGGAGGGGTTCTGGGGGATGTTAGTTGATGAAGAGAGTGGTGGTTGAGTATATGAGTTTTAGAAATATTTTCATTTTTTAAATCTTTCTTTTGTCGATTGTGATTTTGAATAATGGGAAGTAATATGGAAGATATATCATAGGAGATGACATATAGCGATAAACAGGAAGAGTACGAGAAAGTACTTGACATTCGCAGCTCTCGCCATCTTCCACGAGCAGTTTATGTAATTCTTAAGAGCCACTTGGAAATCTGACCAGAAGATCAGAAACAATAATCTCAAATATTCTGATTCTCTGAACGTGTATTATAATCACTTGATTTACTCCGAAAAAAAAGAACCCAAACAACGAAAGTCCATGGTTGGTTGCCGCTTCTCTTGGCCAACGCAAGGGCACTCACTCCCTATACAACAAGACTTCCAAAAACCGTCCCTAAATATCACATCAACCTTTCACTAGAAAGCCTCTCCCACCAAAACGAAAACTGGAACCGTGCCCTTCACCAACACAAAACACAAAAGCAAAAAAAATCATCTCATACCAGGCATAGACCCATCATTGAATGCAGGCCTAGGAGCCATCCCCTGATTCAGAAACCCCTTAACCGGAATTAAGCCCCCCCCATCTGGCGATGGCTTCATACATATCGTGCCGCCCGTCATAATAACGAGGACACGACCCTCTGGTAATTGCGCTGTGGTGGCCATGGTTGTGTGGATCTTTTCTTTCAGAGGACGCTGGTACCACAACTCCGATATCGCTCACTGACAATAGGGGCTCACAACACCCAACCCTGAAGATATTGAAGAGCAGAATTTGATGTGATCTGGTGTTGTGGTATTTGTCGACAGACGTTGATGCTGTTTTTATAGTGGGGGTTGGTAGTGGTGGTGTGGATTGAGCTTGAGCTTAGGTCGTTGCGATAAGAAAAGACGGTGATGTACTTATGATGTAAAGTCCCCTTTTATGTTATCTGAAACTCTGGCGGTAAAGAATGACAACGATAAGTTAGCAAGGTATCTAGGTAACTCTGGAGAAAATCTGGGGTAGAAAATTCTTTTTGTAGGGAGTGAGTGTGGGGAAGGAGCCGTTGAAGCTGTTGTGTTCGCGATTCGGGCTTTACCCACCTTGTGATGGGATGGGGTAATGGTTACGTACAATGGGGATCAGATGCCACGAATATGTTTTCTTGTTGGAGTTGAATATTGAATATATGGAGATGAAGGCATCATATGGTCCGTACTTTGCATGTGTTGATGCTGTCTGGTGGTGAATAGGAGGAGTGCAAGTGCTAGGAACATTCCAACAGTCTTTCAACGCTCTTTCAATGGTGGTTAGTAGTTTGGGTGTGATCATTCTTTTATTGACGGTATTCCTACGATGCTTCACCAGGTTACGATATGGACTTGGCTTTTTTGGTTAATAGTTTCAACTAGTGTAAATGCTTAGAACCTTTCTAGAAGATCGCTGATAGAACACCAGCGGCTATAGGGAGTACTAACCAGGTACTCGTAGAGAGTAAGCTAAGATCTGCCGTTGTTTATCCGCCGCTCATAGCATTCTTCTGAGTTGAAGTAATGGGCCAAATTGCGGTCACCTCTCTCTCCACTGCTCTGAATCCATTCTCCTTTCCAAGATTACTCTAAAGATCAGTCAATTGGTCCAGAAAAATTAAGAATTTTCACAGTTCCACAATACTGTACCACTGCTCTACTGTACCACTACTGTACCACTACCGAGGTACAAGGTACCAAGACAATGAAGCTCCACAAGCGTTAGCTGATCCCTGCACAGATTTTTTATCGCAGATAAGCAAAACCTCAAGACCAACCCATCGTCTTTCCAACTCTACAACCAACCAAGCAAACCACACACCAAAACACGAATTGACATCAATCCGCAGCAATGGTCAAAGAAATCCCCATCCAATCCGCAATGGAAGAAGCCAAAGTATCCTACGAGGAATTGGCAGATATAGAACGCGACTTTGACGAGGTCGAGGTTGAAATCAGTATGTCCTCTCCCCACCATGCGATGCGATGCGCCAGCAGAGACAGAACCTCAACCCCTTCCAATTGAACGCCGCTGCCTCAGGAATGGCAATCGCAATGCATTTACCCCCCATCAGCGAACCAACAATTAACCCAATCCCCAGTGCGCAAACAAGTATCCCTCACCGAACCCATCTACCTCCGTCGCACCGCAATCGTCAACAAAATCCCCCAATTCTGGCCCCTAGTCCTCGAACAAGCACCCCCAGAGATAGACCAATACATCCAGCCCTCCGACTCAGTCCTCCTCCTCTCCGCCCTCCTCTCCATTTCCGTGCGCCGTCTAGAATTCGACGCCGAAGCTCCAAGTACGGGAGATCCGCGATCACTAAGTATTGAATTCACATTCGCCGAGAACGAACATTTCACCGATACCATTCTCGAGAAGAAGTTTTGGAACCGGATGGGGAAGGATTCGCTGTATAGTTTGGTTAGTGAACCCGTGAGGATTCATTGGAAAAAGGGGAAGAAGGAAGAAAGGGATTTAACGGGGGGAATGTTGGATTTGGTGTGTGATATTTGGGATGCTGAACAGAAATCTACAACTGGGGAGGCGACGAAGGGAGTAGAGACTTTACAAAAGTCGTTGAAGAAGAAGATTGAGGGGACTGGGATGGGTGGTGTCTCATTCTTTGCTTGGTTTGGGTATATTGGTCCCAAGATCAGTGCTGAGGAGAGCGCGAAAGCTATTGCGAAGCTAGCAGAGGATCGGAAGAAGGAGAAGGATGGGGAGGTCAAGATCCCTACTGCGGAGGAGATTGAGGAGGCTATGGAAGAGCAGGAGGATGAGGAGGATGACAGTCTGGAGATCTTCCCGGATGGTGATGAGCTTGCTATTGCTATTGCCGAGGATTTGTGGCCGGGTGCTTTGAAGTATTTTAGTATGTTGTTCCTTCTCTCTCTTTCTCTCTGCAAACCTCTTATCCCTTTTCCCCTGAACATTGAGCTTTGAACTTTGAACCTTTCTAACATAACCTAGTCCAAGCACAAGAACAAGACGCCATGTCCGACGCCGATTTCGAAAGTGATGAGGATATCGACGAGCGCCTCGCCAAGATCGCAGAAGCCGATAGCGAAGATGAGAGACCCAAGAAGAAGCGTAAGAACTAGGTTTGTTATGTATAAGTGTCTACCTCCTTTCGACTTTGGAAAACATAAACAAAAAATGAAGAATGAAGATGAAAAATAGCTAGATTTATTATTAGCTTGGGTAGGTTGGTCAAAAGTTTTTATAGAGAATAATATAATATTTCGAAATATATATATTGTTAATAGAGAAGTAAGAAGACGATATTATATTATATCCTATCCGTGATTTACTTAGCTTGGGAATACCCTAGTTTAGATAATATACACTGCCAGGTATTGTGATCATCATTGTCATCTGACATTTTATCTCAAGGTTGGTTTGCTTCTCTTCGCCCTCAGGGTCAAAGACCATCATTTCCAAAGGACCTTAGACCAAAAAGAAAGGAAAAGAAAAAAAAAAAAAAAAAAAAGGAAGAGTGGTTTGACCTTCATGTTGGAGGCTGCGAAAGCCCATAACGGCGCCGGCAGGTAGCATACGCAGTCCCACCCCGTAACGGTTTAATTGTAACATGCTGATCGATGCTACCCTTTTGCTTAATCCAAAACTTAAATGAATTTCAGAGATTTTGGGGGTAGAATAGGGATTTGTGGGCCGAGGTTTATGCGGTACTAGCGTGAATGTTTGGAGAGGAAGTCGCGTTCGTGGTTGTAGAGTGAATAGTACGGAAGAGACTTGATCGCATATCGCTACCACTCCTTAGGAATTAATCCTTGACAATTAATCCTTACGTACTACCTACGACTACAATTTATATGAGTACTATTTGCTATAGAGAAGCCATCGTTACCTAGCTACCCGCGCTATTAGCCTGTTGTATTTATATATATACCCGCTCTAGCTACTACACCTACCTACCTTTCCCCTGATTCGCTTGCTTTCGTATTACTTACTCCTTATCGAGAAAGACGGAGGCAGAGAGGGAGAGAGGGAAGCACGATACGCCGTCGCGATATTTTCTTATTCTCGCTAAGGCAGGAGCGCTAGTATAGAAGCCTTACCTAATAGAGCTAGAAGTACAGGAACACTTCTGTCTTCTTTTCGAGTCTTAAAACCTCGGCGCCTCCTAAGCCCTAGCCTTCTTTATTTTTTTTTAAAAAAAATACTCATATACGATAATAAAATAGCGACCTAGAACAGCGAAAGGAATAAGGGAAATAGTAGGTAGTTAAGTAGTTACAATAGTAAGCTATAGGCGGGCAAGGGCGATAGTAACTAGGCAGGATAAGTAGGGTAGCTAGGTGGCTAGCTGAGAAGCACCCTATAGGAAAACACAAGTTAATACTTATAGTAGCGTTAAGGATCAATTCCTAAGGAGTGATGGCGATATCCGATCAAGTCCGTTCCGTACTCACAGCAAAAATGGTACAAGCAGTTGATATGTATCAAACAAATTAAAGAGCCTCCTACTGTATCAAAGTCTCTATTTCATAAGCTACTTAGTTACTCCTCCAGATTAACAACCCCCACCAACACCCAACTCCCACCCCCTCTCTCGTTTTCAATACTGTCAACGAGGTCGTTTACGAGTACATAATGAAAGAAATAGCAACAGTGGTATCATGGTAATCTTCAAACGCGCACGCACTCGCACTGAAATCAAATCCACCGTTTATCCACATTGAAAGCAAGTCCGAAGAGTTATCCCCTTCACTCCTTGAGTTCAGTAACAGGTTCATCATGTCTCTCAGCCTCATCATCCACTCTCTTGCTCACAACGAGATGGCCGGCGGGAAGCATATTCAGATGATCTTCTTCGGTATCGAGATGGCGGTACATGAACCAGAATATACAGCCGCCAATGAATGAGATGACCTATGTCTCAGATTAGCCACATACTCAAATTTCAAAACCCGGATATGGCTAAGTGGTAAGGAAGGAAGAGGGAGAAATGAAGAAGGGAAAGAAAAAGGGGATACATACAGCCATACTCCCATAATTCCACACCAACAACGGGTCCTCAGACAGCGTAACAAAAGCCTCACCAAGCGCCGCACTAATCGCAGATGAAAACAGGGCGATACTCATCACAAGACTTCGCATGTTAACAGGAGCCTTGGAATAAGCATACGACAAACTGGTAATCGAAGCGAAGATTTCCGAGATGGCGATGAGGATATAAGCTCCAGTTTGAGCCCATACATTGATCGTTACTGGTGGGCAGCCTTTCTCGCCGTCGCCGCCTAGAGCGGCAGGCAGGGTGCCAGCTGCGTGGTTCCCGCAGATGGAGTCGACGTAGATGTAGTGTTGAACTACGGCGGCCCAGACCATGGCTGCGGAGCCGAAGAAGAAACCTGCTGTGATTCCTGGGGAGGTTGTTAGTCAATCCATGTATGTTTAGATGGTAATGAGGGTAGGGGCAAGGGGAAAAAAAGGGGGACAAACTCTTAATAGGCGAAAAATTAATCTTCCACTTCCTCAACGTAGGATAAAGCACCAAATCACAAATCGGAATCAAAATAATCAGCGCAAACGGATCCAAATTCGAAAGCACATCATTAGGCAAGCCATTAAGTTTCATCACCGCCGCCTGACTAACGAGGTTATTGTTCAGTTGATTATACGTCAACCAATAAATCGGGAACCAGCAGAAGACAGAGCAAGCATGGAAACCGCGACGGACTTCATCAACCCATTGATCGTTGAATGTCATCCAGTGTGGACGGGTTGAGGGATCGATGCGTGATGGTTTGACGTCTTCCCAGAATGTTCCGTCGTGGAGTCGCTTGTAGGTTGCTACGGGATTGAGGGACCAACGACCGCGGTTGGCGCGGATGAAGAGACGCATTGCTTTGCTGAAGACGGAGCCAGTTGCGGGGGTACGTTTGTATCGGTGCTTTCCCCAGATCAAGACCAAGGGACAGAGACAGAGCATGACGGTAGGCAAGAGGAAGGATAACCAGAAGCCAACGTATTTCTCGCAGTACACCATGGAGATCTGACCAAGGAGCGCGCCGATGTTGATGAAGAGGTAGAAGTAATTGTAAGTTCTGGTTTGTGTAACTGCTGGATCGACGATGACTCGTTCTCCGGATGGCAGTTCACGCACGATCATCTTGGTGAGAGGTAGTTGTTCGGCGACTAGGGGGGAGATGTTGGGTTTGAATGTTCCGGTTCCGATGCCCATGATGATTAGACCGATGATGAAGATTCCCATTGAGGCATTGGGTTTGACGATGACGGGTGGAATGGCGGCGATGATCAGGATTATATGACCGAAAATGGCGACAGCGAGCTAGAAGATGTTAGCTCTGATTCTAATACTCATAGTGAAAGAAGAGAATTTTGCATAGACGAAAGAGCAAGCGACACAGAAACAGGCAGTGAAAATTGATTACTTACAGCAATAGCTATAGTCTTATAACGTCCCCAGTGAGCATCTGCCATATAAGCACCAAAGAGAGGAATCAAGTAGACCCAAAACTGGTTGAAAGTGGTAATGCCAGTTGAGGCTCGTTGACCCTTATCAAGAGCTCCGGATTGACCATTGGTGAATCCTGCGCCAGTGTTGGATCCATCAGGTAGAGGTTGTTGGATGTAGTTGGTAACTATGAATGTTAGAAATGTAATGGGAGAGTAGAAGGGGAGGCAATTCAAATATATGTTGACAGTGCTTGCGACAACAGTATTTTGAACTTCACGCGACCAAGTCCAGATATCGCGAAAGTGAAGGATGCAGACATGAGAGGAATAAGAGATCGATCAACTTACACACAACAGTAGTACCATAATAAGAGAACCGCTCGCAAAGCTCAATAAAAGCTACCGTGTAAATAGCGAAAGGAATCTTATCCGCAACACGACGAAGGGTATGGAACTCCTCCTCAGTGGGATGCTCTCCTTGAATATCATCATCGTAATCGTCGTACTGATACACGCGACCAGCACCCTTTGGCTTCTCACCAGGTACAGTGGAAGGTGGAATAACCTCGAGGGCTTCGGGATTAGTAGCCATGTTTGCGATTCGAGTCCGCAATTGACAGTTGTTGTATCGTCGAGAAGGTTGAAGTGTGCGCGACGACGACGAAGGAGGGTTGAAGTAGGTAGCGTGGAGGGGGAGCGAGGGTCTTTATGTTGCTGTAACTTGGAGGTGCATGTGCATGCTTGAAGTGTGTGTGTGATGCAAGTCCAAGCTATCTACAGTGCCATTCACTTCGTCGTCCAGTAGAGATATACAATAGCTCGAAGCGAACGACCAATCATAAGCGAGAGATTCAAAGATAAAGCGGAATTTATAGGCAATTCACGGGTCCAATTGCTATTTTCATTCCGCGTCTACCGACTCTACCCCTGTTTCTTATCTTGGGAATTGACTTCCAGTTCTTCGGAGACAAAATGACCCGAAATTCATTGGTACACCATGTATTTGCCATTGGTCTATCATTGGTCTATCAGAGGAGAGGTCAACGTGACCTACCATATACAATCGCGAAATATGATTTTTTGGGAAGATGCATGGGAAGACAATGCTAATGCGCAGCTTGCTTCTCAATCACTTGATTGTATCAATCAAGAAACTCCGATTGAAGAATCATACCGTAATGAAATATCTGCATACCTTTCCATTTATATGGCACTAGAAGGACCGAAGAAGATGTCTGTCTCACACAAACCTCTCCCATACTCGAGTAGCGGGGCGGTGTTGTACGCCTTGCCATGATTCGCCAAGGAACCTTGGATGTAATGGCAAGGCTTGAATGGACTACCCCTCATCAACACGGTCAATACCCGTATTGCAGTCACCCCTTGGCACTTCCAACTATAAAGGTCATTGGATCATTCCCACGGCTTTTAAATAAGCTGCAGCCTGATTACACAGGTGTAATATCAAACATGCCAGTCGCATCGGAACACCATGCACCCGCATGTCTTCCATATCATCTTTGGACGATATTACGAGATAGGGGGGACGGAGGGGGGTATGGTTGGCCGTCGATGTTGTACGTTGAAATTTGAAAATTGTTGCTGATTCTGAGAACAACCACAAATTTCTCAGCACTGAATTCTTCGAGATTTCATAAGCATAAAATATGCGCTAATAAAGAAAGGTAAATGCAGCGCAGGCAATAGGCAGAGAGCAATAACAGGTGGAGAAATGTTGATTTCCGATACACAACTCGAGGGCTGAAGGCTGTCGGGCACAAACTTCTGGGGTGCGTCTTGTATGATAAAGTGATGAAGGAGAGAGAGTATCAGAGAACGACTGCCCTATACTTCACCATACCTTACTGTTGTATGTTGTACGCTGTACAGTGAAGTACAAGACTAACTACGAAACCCAAATCTCACTGCTACCACGAGAGCTCGTACATTGGTTGAGCCTAGAGCCTCTGAAACTGTATAGTTTGACGAAAATTGTTCATACATTACGTAAACAGCGAACAATCAGGATTCTGTATCCTTATCCTTATTGATGTTATGTGAACGAGGGGATATTGACGAGAATAGATCCCGTATGGCCTTCTTACTCCTCTACTGATAACTTGATTCCAAATAGCATCATCGCGGCTGGAATATTCTCCAACCAATTCAAAGAACATCGATTATCACAACTCCCTCTCCCCTCATCAATTTTCCTCTACCGATACAGCCAGCGAGTCTTGTTACACAGACAATGCCTGCAGCAGCACCAAGACCAGACAAGATGAAGCCACCGAGACCCGAAGAGGAAGGTCCTAACAACGTCGTATCCTGGACACGCTCTCATTCGTCTATCCCATCTCCAAGAGAATCTACTGATCAATACTGGATTGCTTCACAACACCAGTCGGATCCCGATGAGGGTTCATGTCGTATGTCAGTTAGTCAGACTTGGTGGGGTGAGTGAGGCTGTGAATTTGTGCTTGTGCTTGTGCTTGTATAACAACGGAATTGAGGCGGTTTCTGGGTAGGGGTAGCTGGGGTCGGAGCTGATAGATGGGCCATGGGTCGAGTTTTATCGTGGGTAGGTAGGTTGTAGGTGGGTTGTACTTTGTTTCAGATTCCGAGGGACGACTTAAGGGCGGTCTGTTAAGTGCACGTGGTATGTATATGGAAACTTAGAGGTCGGGATAGAAATTTTAAGAGAGGAGAGGTCCGGATGGGATGTTAGCTAGCGTGGCTAGGTAGATTGGAATGGAGTCACGGTACTGGAGACAGGATGAAGCCTGGATGAGTCGGACCCATTTTTCACGTGGTAGCCACCAGTATTTGAACCTACCTAAGAACCTCACGGCCCTAAAGGCTCTGAATATTTTCTTGAAGACCTGGAACGAAAGGACCTAAATCTTGAATTTATACCTAGGTACTAAGAGACTACGAATTGGCCTATAATCTCCGCGTTATATCTTTCAAGTCTTAGGGTTTATAGCGTAGAAGGAATTATCGAAGTAGTAGAACTCGTTATTATACTAACCCTAATATATTGTCTCTAATTTCGCTTAGCTTTCGAGATATATATTTATTAATATTCGTATATTAATAGAGATCTATTAGGTTCTTTTTAATAGATAGACTAAGTACGATTTAAGACTATATATAGGGGAGTAAAAGTTATATACCTAGCTTTATTAGTTGGCACTATGTATCCGATTAGACTATCCTAGGTAGTATTCAACGTGACATCAGCGTAAGATATTCCGTTGTGTATACAACATTAACTAAGCGCTACTCTATAACATACTCTCTATTTCCCCTCTTTCTCAACCTATTGGTTTAACTATAAAGTCAATGAGAATAGTATAATAATCTAGTATTGTATTCGTCTAAGGTCCTAACTAAAGTGTGGCTACAGGTCTTCTAATATGCCTAGGAATCACGTTACGTAATTTCTCCCATTCCTCGCCTTACAAATAAGCGCGTTTGTAGTATGTCAACTTTACTGTAATACGTCAGTACAAATATGTAGCTGGCGTTTTAGGGCGAGGCGCGCCTGCGCTGGTATGTAGCCAGGCGCTGGTATGTAGCCAGGCGCTGGTATGTAGCCAGGCGCTGGTATGTAGCCAGGCGTTGGTATGCAGCCAGGCGCTGGCATGTAGCCAGCCTGGGATGTGAAGCATATCGCAACACAACCTATGCAACATTAAGTAAGCGCTGCTCTGTAACATACTCTCTATTTCCCCTCTTTCTCAACCTATAAGTAAGCGCCGCTCTGTAATATACTCTCTATTTCCCCTCTTTCTCAATCCCACGGCCTTCCAACATCTCAACACGACACCAACCAAAATCAACAAACATGGTCAGACAAAGAGATGTCCAAGGAAAGATATACCGCGCCAAAGACGGAACACTACTTAAGAAAATGATAAAAGGCCACCTGGTGCTCCTCCTTGACACCGTCCCAAGAGTACCAAACCAAGTCATCGTCATGACCGTAAGAACAACAACTCATCCAATCCTTACCATGCTAACCCACCAAAAGATAACCTCCTCAAACAAGATCTAAAAGACTAAGTCCCCATCTCCCCAACCAAAAAAAAGCCCTACCCAATCCAACTCCAACTCCAAACTCACATGATCTGGCGCTGCGGCAATTTAGAACGCTTCATTCCAATGCTCGACAAGTTCTCGTACCTCAAAATCGACGAGTCCTACGAAGCCTCGATCAACGACTTAGAAGAGATTTCCGACGAGTACAACGTTCCTTTGAGGATTCGCACAAAGGGTATGGGTGGGGTTCGACAACTTCGCGATCATCTACACCGTCGTGATAGGGCTCGCAGAGGCAGAGAAGAGATGCTTGATTTGGTGATGGAGAAACTTTCTTTGGGAGATGCGGGAGTGGAATGAGATGGTGTTGTACTGGGAATGGACTCGACATCTTTCTATATATGCTTGGAATTATAGTGACCGGATACCGGTTACTATAATTAGATCGCGGAAGGCATTCTTTCCGCGATGAATCATACGCATCCTCTAGTTGACTAGAATGATGTTAGACTTGATATATGCATATATATATCAGGGCTTGGGTATGTTGCCTACTTGATGTTGAGGTTCTTGACATCTTGAAGAAGGATTGAGAGTTAATCCTGGAGGGGTGGAGATTGACGAGGATAATAGGGGTTGTGTTGTTGTCTTTATGCTAGTGTTTGAACTTCCAGAATACCTTGGTCATCCTTAGGAATAGGTACACTTTAGTTCCCTCTGGCTAATGGTAGACTAGGAGACTATTGCGATATATCCACCAGCTAGTTGGGTAATTAATGAACGAATCAAGGAATCGGCCTTACTGTTCTGGCTCTTGTTGAAGTCGAAGTAGAAGTACGCAAGTGCGGCTTCCTCAGGGCTCGGGTATCGCTTACGAACAGTATCGATGATGGTCGAACTTTAAAATCAACTACTACACCAAGATATTTGGTGAATCCGTTGGAGGCACGCGATTAAGAACTCGTCGTCCTTTTGGCTCATGTTGGTTACCTCGCTCTTAGTATCCTTTGATTCGGACATTTTGCTAAGCAAGTGATGAGGAACGCCGTGCTAGATCCGAGGCGACTCTTGCCATGTTACAACAAACCTACCCGAATGGGTGGAAAGTCTCATCCCTCCAATGTAACTCAAAACAGAAGTAGCACAAAAACCACGAGGAAGTTCAAAACAGGGGTCTTCAAATCCATACGGAACCCGGGGAAACATGTATTTGTCCAAACCTGGCGCTACTTTCCACCCATTCGGGTAGGTTTGTTGTAGCATGGCAAGAGTCGCCTCAGATTTAGCACGGCGTTCCTCATCACTTGCTTAGCAAAATGTCCGAATCAAAGGATACTAAGAGCGAGGTAACCAACATGAGCCAAAAGGACGACGAGTTCTTAATCGCGTACCTCCAACTGATTCACCAGCTTGACCACGTGGATATATAAAAGCTTATTTAGTTTGAGTACTTAACTCAGTACTCGTCCTGTTGATTCAACATCAACTATCAACTACAAGATATGTTACCAGTTTTGTTAATCGACTTTTGTACCATCTTGTTTCATGTAAATAGAGATCTCTTGTACCAACAGAGACAAAAGAAACAGTGTCAAGCAAATAGTTGAGGATTCAAATAACTTCAGGCAAAGGATTTCAGAAGAGGATATTCCATGTAGTACCTTGAGCTTGATTCACTACCACTCTTTCTTGTTGTTCAAATGACATGTGAACTTGTATTCACTCTCAAAATCTTTCTTACCCTGGCTTTGTTTATATTTACTAACCATTCCATCACCCAACTGTTCCTCCCACCACAAACAGGCTTTGATGGAGTTTTCAACTTGAAATTTGTATCAAAGTTGCCTTTCCACAAGCATGGAAACTAATACGAAGGAACCCATATTGCTGGGTGAAGATGTATCTAGCACAGCAGAGAGATCACTGGAGCATACGAATTCCACCACATTGACAACAAGAAAGGAGTCTGGTATCCCAATACCCGCGAACTCAAAAAACAACAAATCAGATCCTACGAACTATACCACGTCTTCAAAAAAAGATTCTCCCACTCAGATACCCACCAGTCCAACTACAAAAGCATCGAAAGAATTCAGAGTGAAGACTGAAGATACGAAGCGCTTAAGTCCAGGCAAGAGTGTATCCCAAACCAGAGTAGCATCAGACCAGCCTAAAATTACAAGCCCAACCAAGAATGCTTTGAAGCCAACCAGACAAAAAACAGAGAAGACTAGACGAGCATCTTCAAAAATAAATACAGCGGTAACAAAAACGAAAACTACGACACCGCCTGAAAAGACAAAACCAGCCTCGCCAACTACAGCTACAGTAAAATCTCCAATTACCAAGGGAGATACACCTCAGAACTCCCTCACCAAACCCTCCACACCCACAAAACCAGACCTCCCCACCCACACCAAGAACCCCAAATCCATCCTTCGCCGCCCCAGCAGATCTCCCACAAAACAACATCCAAAACAACATCCAAAACAACCACACCCCCAAACCAAACCCACAACCCCACCACAAGCGAAAAACTACACCAAAGTCAAAGTCCTCCGCATCCAATTCGAACACACCGATCTCCTTACCACGAGTGATGAAGCAGAACTCCTCACCAATACTTTTAATCACCTGGGGTATGACGTTTGGTCTACACGGATACCGATGAGTGGGGATTGTGAGGGGGCGCTTTGTGAGACGATTAGGGAGGTTTTTGAACAAGATCGTGATGAGGGGATGCTTTATATTGTTTTTTATCATGGACGTGGAAGGAGGGGTGAGGATGGAGGGTTGGAATTGATTAGGTGAGTTTGTCTTTTTTTATTGTTGTTTGTCTTTTTTTCTGGGTTATTTTACGGGATTATTTTGGTTTTTTGGCGAGAATGAGCAGGATAAAGTAGAAAAGAGGTTGATTTTCTACCTCTTTTTCTATCTGGCAAATCATTACCCTTCATATTTCCGTTTCTGGGACTAATATCCATCACAGCCACGAACAAACCCAACCACTCGCCCTCCTCACCCAAGCCTGGCACCTCAAAACCCTCGCCACCTCCCTAACGAACCTAAGCGATAAAATCATCTCTCTCAGTGAAACCATGAGACAAAAGGGCAATCCACAAAACGCCAAAATGGAACACGAAAAAGTGCTATCCACCATAAAAGAGATGCTATCCAAAGAATCCCGTCCGAATCCAGAATCCATATCAAGAACCATAAAATCAAGTCTAAAAAGCGTGTAAGTATACTTCCCCCCCTTCCACCTTATCTTTTCAGATAATGAAGGGAGCACAAGACTAATATAATACAAATAGAGAAACCGCAAAACCCCCCTCAATAATCCACTGGTCCCGCATCCAATCAACAATAACCTCCCTCTCCCCCTCCCACCCCATCCTCACAATCCTCGACTGCGTCTCCCCCTACTTCATCAATCCAGAAATCTCCAACACAATCCCCACCTCCCCCTTCCCCTCCCCCTATCCCTCCCATCCCCAACCCCTCATCCTCACCCACCACCCCCCCTCAAAAAGCCTAAGAAACGGATACACATTCCCCCTCTGCAAAACCCTAGTCCATCACAGACGAGATTACATGGCAGGACATACAAAGGGGAGTTGGATCAGTGTCGCGGATCTATATTGGGAAATATATGGGAATCCCGAGTTCGTGAGTGGGGATCAGGCGGTGCTTTGTGGGGATGGGGATAGTATGAGGGTTCCTGTTTGGATTGGGGAGAGGAGGGTTACGTTTTTGGAGGGGTGAGGGGGATGGGGTGGTGATGTTGCGGTTTTTGTTTGGGTAGGTGGGTGAGGAGAGTGAGGAGGTTGAGTTTGGGGGTTTGGGGGTTTGGTATTGAGATTTGTAACTTAGGATGAGGCTAAGGAGATATGATGGGAAGAAACAATGTAAATACACTCCTAGTGGACATGTCGCTTATAGTACTGGATGCTATAGAGTCGCTGGTATGAGATTTGCACCGAGTAAGTCACTACTGCGACCCCTCAAGGACTAGCATACTACTAACCCTAAGCGAAAAGTAAGGAATATATTAGGGTTGCTATACTGCAATGAAGAGTACTGCTAACCGCTAACCATTCCTCTTCTCCAACCCTCCAGCCTTCTTCCCAATACTAGCAACCTTATACCGTTTCTGTCTATTCCCACCCCTCTCAAGTCTCGCCTGGTACTCATTCTTTGCTCTCGCTTCTGTCTTCATCATTTTATCCGCGACCGCCATTAGAGCCCTCTGTTGGACTTCGGGGATTCCGATGAGACTTGTAGAGGTGCCAGCTCTCATCGTGAGTCTTTGGTCCTTGGATTCTGTCGCCTTCACTTCTTCGGTTCCTGAGTCTGTGAGTACCTTTTGCTTGGAAGATGGAGACGAAGAACGTTTTGTGGGACGTTGAGGTCGAGCGCTTGTTCGATTTCCGAGGATTTTGCCAGATGGTAAGCGAAGTTCATCTTCGTCTGGAATGAGAGTTGTGTTTTTGGTGGGAGTTTCTGCATCAGAGTCTGAAGCAAAATCATAGAATTGGTCATAATGATTCTCGTCATCCTCTAGATCAAACTTGCAATGGCCTTTTGATGTCATGTGAGCTTGGACCGCGAATTTCGTGCTCTTCACACTTCCACAGAGAAGGCACTCGTTGAAACGAGAAACAATGGCAAAGAGATAACTGAGAAGTGACTCCATGTCGATGAGGTAGTCCGCATCAGGAATGAAGAAACTGTGTGCGTGGGACATATGCTTCAAGTTTAAATCCATGTCCAACGACTCGTTTTTGCAAAAAAGACATTGCTTTGAATTGAACTCTTCCTCTTCATCTGAAGCTTCGGGTTCAGGGTCTTCTAAAGAAAGCTGTTCAAGGAAAGGACTGTCTTCAGTGGTTGTTGTTTTTGAGTTAAGGTCCGCAGAGGCCTGGATATGACTTCGTGACTTGAGATGTGCCCGCCATGCTTTACGATTGGAGTAATGTTGCTCACACGCAATGCAGGATTTCTGAAATGACACCTCCTTCTCATCATTCGACGAGCCTTCGGCAGGAAGTACTTGCTCTTGAAAGATTTTGGAGGAGATTGGAGTCAATGAAGCGATGCGGCGTTTGAGGTTGTAGACACTTGTATTGTTAGTTTCCCTGTCATTCCCCGCTGGTACTCGCTACTCACTGCCAATCCTCTTTCATGTGTGACCTATGTGTCTCTCGGTTCTCGAAATGGACAAGGCATGTCGCACAATTATACTCGGCTTCCAAGATCGGACTTTCCAGTGATGCGCCCGAGGTCGCTCCCGATCCTGCTCCCGATCCTGCTCCTGCTGCTGTTGCTCCTACCATAATGAAAAGTGGAAGAAGAGGATTGGAAATTGGAGGTGTTTTGTTCACTCGTTTAAAGGGAAGTTGGGAGGAATTGTTTGATGGAATGTGGAGATAATGAATGAGGGGGAGAACAGGAAGAAAGGCAGTACTTGTACCTGGGAGATATCTGTATTTGTACGACTACGGCAACTGCGACTACCAATGATTGACTCAATCATAATGACATGATGCACCAAGCAACTATTGATGTGGTGAAGGGGCTGCGCCTGCCTTTGACAAAGGATGAGTCGACAAGAGTCACGACAGGGGTGCAGGGATCTGCGACTCTAGCGGAGAAACCTCGGAAGTACTTTCTACCTTTTGCCCCTCCCTCACATTAAATACTATCGCGCGACTTCTTCCTTCATACAACCCTCTAGCCCTCTCACACCTTCAAAATGGCCAAGTCCAAGGGCAAGCGGAAGCATCAAGCTCCACAGATTGATACTGTTTCAAAAAAGCTCAAGATTGCTGCCATTGTCACACCACCGCCGGATAAATCGCAATCGACCCCAGATGCTGAGCCAAAGAGCATTCAGGCTATAGGGCTGGAACAAGATGAGATTGAACTTGCAATTGATACGCTGCGCGTGTTATCCGAGAATCCCAACGTCATCAAGTCAAAAGCGTGCAAAGACTTAAGGACTGCTGTCTATGAATTCCGACAGGCTTGCACTACAGGCTTCAATGCGAACGCAGCAGGTGGGCGAACAATTGAACCACTCCAAGGCAAATTCTAATGACTTACAGGAGACACGAACCTCACGGCTCGAGTCAGCGGCGCATTGGCAGATGGCGGATATGTAGAAGCACGAATTCTCCTTGCTGAAATGCGAATTCGAGGCAAAACACCAAAACTTGGAGCGCTATGTCGATGGGTACGAGATCTGGATGTAGTCAGTGGATTAGCAGAACAATTGGATGGCACATCGAAAAGAACACCCACCGAAGAAACACTTCTAGTCGTACTAGATTCAATTCTTCGCCTCACCGGCCCCACGGACTACAATGTAGGAGAAAAGGCAACTGGCCCCATTTCACCAATGGCAGAATGGGATCTGAGAGGCGACTCAAAAAGAAGGGAAACATACGCCAGTGTTTTAGATGGCAGCATATCATCCTCGCTCCCAAAAGATACCAAATCCAATTTCCGAATCATCGAAACAACTCCTGGCCTTCAAAGAAAGCCGGCGAATCTACATCCCGCCATATTATATACCTCCAAAGAGGACTCCATAAATCTCTCATCTACACACTCAAAAGCATCTCACCATAAACACCCCGTAGTTCCAAATCTTCACTTGCTTAAAGATGTATTAATACCAGAAGAATGTACCCAGATAATTGCAGCTGCCGAAGCGATTGGATTCACACCAGATGCACCAATTCGCGACGAAGGAGAGGAGAGTAGTATATTAGCCCACAATTTCTACTGGGTGGTAGACACCACATTTTGTTCCAAACTCTGGAGTCGAGTCCAACCTTTTGTCCCTGAAACCATGGGAGGGAAAAAGGTCAGGGGATTGAATCGTCGTTTCCGAGTCTATAGATACGTACCCGGAGCAGAATATCGAGCTCACATCGGTAAGAATAATTCTCATTATTTCATAATCACAATTCATCATACATTACCTATCTACATATCTTAACAATCTACTAACTACCTATTCCATAGATGGCGCATGGCCACCTTCCTCAATCGATCCCGGGGATAAATATATATACGATTCCTCTCCCCCCTCCGCCAAACAATCATCACTCTTCACCTTCCTTATCTACCTCAACGACGAGTTCGAAGCTGGAGAAACTACGTTCTTTTTACCCAGTGCGAAAGAGGGGGTTATGAATGCGTATCCGGTTAAACCTATTCAAGGGAGTGTGGCGATGTTTCCACATGGTGAGACGGAGGGGAGCTTGTTACATGAGGGGACGGGTGTCCGAAAGGGACAGAAGCCATCGGCGAAGTATGTTATTAGGACGGATGTACTTTATGATGTTGATGAAGAATAAGAATATAAAGAATATAAGAATAATTGAAAGAATTTGAATCTATGGTAATTGATGATGATCACGTATACTGTATTCTTGTTGCCTAATTTCTTTCATGGTCTGTCTGGTCTGGTCCGGTCCATCTCCTGGTCTAACTCCTGGAATACGGGCTGGGCTGTGATCAGATCTAATATTGATTTTTCTTGATTTCCTAAAACTTGAAATCTTCTCCTTATTTACTCATACATACGGTACAGTGATGCATCTCGGGTCTCGGGTCAGCCAGCCTTGGATTTACCGTACTCCGTGGGACAACCTACATGTATCGATTTCTGCAGCATGTCAGCAACTTTCGGGCGAGTTGCCGAGTCCTCACGGCAGTCTAGATTTTTAGCGCATTTCTGATGTTTATTGGTTATTGGTTAGTGGTTCTCCTTCTCTGCCGTGTTACTATATTCTTCAGCGACGTCGGCTGCCGTGTTCTTCAGCGTGAGCCGCCAATCCAATCCAATCCAATACAATCTGGTACTGTAGCGCCTTTTCTGTTTCTCGTCAGTCGTTTCCGTGCCGTACGTAACGGTACATTGGAATCAGCTGATCGTGGCATTGGTGAGCTCCTCGTATTTCATTATTTGTAAGATTGATTACCTTGTTGCCAAGTCCTCGCTTGCTGCTTGCTGTCGCTTCTACTCTGTAGACCTTCGGCGTGAAATGGAGGGGGTCTTAGGTAAGAGTAAGAGCCGAGGCTTGGTGTGTAGTCGGTCTGTGGAGGTAGGGTGTAGTACTAGGTGATGGGTTGATGTTGAGGTTTGCTGGATGTGGATGGATGGAGATGTGGAGATTATAAGATATTGAGATTGGGGATTGGGATCGATGATTGTATGGAGTGACTGCTATGTTACAGCGAGGTGTATGTATAGTCGTTGTGTATATACAGTACGGGTAATGTATAAAACAGTTTTGGGATAGCTAGTTTCGCCATTTAAAGAATCGAGGAGTAACGAAACTGGTTTCCAACTTCTTCCTGAACGGCTCGTATTATTGATAGGGTATTCGATGTTACACATACACCTACACCGTCAAGTCTCGCTAGTTTAAGCTTACTCTTACTTCCGCGGCTTTTTTGTAGATGCCGAGAGTTGTGTGTGCTGTGCCGTATTGTTCTTCAAGGCTGATAAATCTGAGCTCGAGGTCGGGGTCGTAACACCTTTTTACCTTTGGATCGAACCACTATGTCTTTGAATCAGTTCAGTTATTCTCTGATCGGTTTATGTATGGCAGAGGTTATGAGTTTTAAGATATAAGATAGGAACCTGCAAATGATTAAGTATTCACATGTAACGTACAAGTCAAAAGTTACAATATACTAACCTACGAATAAATGTAAGATTACGTCAAAACCACAACCTTAAGTAAACATCCACACTAGGTACCGGTATACACATAAGGTTGTACGGAAAGGACTTGATCGGATATCGGTAACGAATAGGTACGTATAGTAATTTACATCATAGTATGACTGTACTTACACCTACCTACATTTACCTACATTTACACCTACACCTACACCTGTCTAGTCTCGTCTCGCTAGTTTAAGTTTACTCTTACTTCTAGCGCTTTAGTATAGATATAGTATAGATAGCGGGAGCTGCGCCCTACAGTGGCGTATTATTATTTGAGTCTGATAAAACCGAGGTCATAATACTTTGTATGATTGAATCGAAACACTATGTCGTATGATCTGTTTAGCTATTCACATGTAAAGTACTGAACAATCCACAAGATGAGAGCTTATGAATTAATCTGTGGTTTTATCGAACCCAAGAACCAGGCTAGGACTAGGTATGAGATGAGGCTGGATGGATGGATGGATGCTCGTGCACGTGTCAAATCCTAAGTTTGAGGTTGTCACTTCTTGGTTTGAGGTAAGGAAATGGGTACGTGAGGTAAGGGACCTGGTTGTTATTCCATACACTACGGATTTTTGAGAGTGGTCATTGGAAGTTTAGTATAGATATATATGTGTGTGTAATTAATTACCCAAATCATACAAATTAATAAAGAAATATAGAACTATTAGAGGAGGATTATTTATACAGGTTTTTATGATTTATATTGTTTGTTTATTTTTTATACAAGGGTTCATAGCATAACAGGATTGTTTAGGTGATTGGTGTGTATAGACTAAATTAGTACTAACCAAGTTTCTTAATAATTACATAAACGAAGCTAGATGAATACTCATGTTAACTTCTCACTTCTCGGTTCTCGGTAATGAAAAGGGTACAAAAAGACATAGGTACGTACAGTACATCATCGTATGACTGTATTTGCTCATACCTACATCTACATACACTTTTGGGGGTACGACATGATGTGGGGGTACGACGTGATGTGAGGTGATGTGATGTGATATATCTTCAGATGAACGTGTCCCGAGAGAGCTGGAAATGGATATAGAAATATCTAGTTGGCTTACGGGATAGGGACGGTACGGTATGATACGGTACTTGGCGTGTGTATGTCTTTGTATTGGTAAGGTTCGAAGAAAAGAGGGAAGTTAGGAGACGAGAAGGCAGCAGAGTCGTAGTGAGGGCTCGTATGGTTTTTCTTGGTTAGTGGTAGTCTGAGATGTGGATGGGAATCATCACAGGTTCGTGTTAGAAAAAGTCTGCGATGTAAGGTGACGGGTTAAGGAGGCACAGCATGGCATGAGAAGAATAGAGATACGATGATTCAGAAATAGTGATCGGGGCTGGACTTGACTTGAATTGTCACCTTTCCTTTCCGCCCTTTTATATGACCTCTCCTCCTCTCTTCTTTTTCTTGTCCTACCTTCCTTTCTCACCAGCATTTCTCCCCATCCTCCCCTTGTTAAAAACTCAATATGAAGTTCCCAACATCCAACTTTCTTACACTTCTCCTATCCTCGTCTCTAGTCCAAACAGTCCTCGCCGCCCCTGGCGATGGCGACTGGGCATCTGCATACACGCGAGCCAACACCACCCTCGCACGACTATCTAATGCAGAGAAAGCAGCCATTGTTACTGGTGTTGGGAGTAGAGGTGGTCCTTGTGTGGGAAACACGGGAGGTGCTAGTAGTATAAACTTTAGGGGGTTATGTTTGCAGGATGGTCCTTTGGGGTGAGTTTCCCAAGGCGGGAGGAGAAAGTGAAAAGGGAAGAACTGAGAGCTGACAAGAAATCAGTGTGAGAGGTGTATCAGGCATCACTGCTTTTCCAGCGGGTATTCACACAGGAAGTACATGGGACGTTGAGCTTATAAATGCTCGAGGTTTGGCACTTGGTAAATCCTCTTCCCTTGTCCTTTTTCTGTACTTTCTCAAATACGCGGGTTATTTATTAACGCGTGTTAACTGTAGGTCAAGAAGCGAGGGGACTGGGTATCAATATCCTACTTGGGCCCGTGGGTGGACCACTTGGGAAGATTCCTACGGTATGTAGTACAGTGCTTTTCCCAACGGGAGTATTGAAAATAGATAAGCGGTTACTGATATCTTTGCAGGCAGGCAGAAATTGGGAAGGCTTTTCTAATGATCCTTATTTGTCGGGTGTTGCTATGGCTGAGGTATGTTGTGTTTTTTTCTGGTTTTTAGGTTCGAATTTAAGCTGATTTTGGTGATAGACAATCAAGGGGATGCAAGATGGCGGCGTCCAGGCGAATGCTAAACATTTGAGTAAGTCGTTTTATACCTCCGTTATTTGACACAATTGGTATTAATGACTCTAGTTGGGAACGAGCAAGAAAGAAACCGCCAGTCTCAGAGCGCTAATATTGATGATCGAACAACTCATGAGGTACGTCTAATTTCAATACAGTGACGGGAAGAAACTCGGTGCTGATATGTGTGATAGTTATACCTCTGGCCATTCGCAGATGCTGTCAAAGCAAATGTGGCGTCGGTAATGTGCTCGTATAATCGAGTTAATACTACGTACGCTTGTGAAAATGGTCCGTTGCTCAACAGTCTTTTGAAGGATGAATTGGATTTTCAGGGATTTGTTGTTAGTGGTAAGTTTTAATTCCTGAAGCTTAGATTTGGTTGTTGTTGTTGTTGCTGTTTTGCTAACCGAGAACTTAGATTGGGGTGCGCAACATACTACGGCTGGAAGCGCAAATGGGGGCTTGGTAAGGGCGTATTTTGAGATCAATTGGAATTTTTCTAATGCTGATTAGGATATGGCAATGCCAGATGGAAGACTTTGGGGTGCAACACTCACAAGTGCTATCTCCTCGTTTGTCATCCCCATTTTGTCCTCTGAAACTCTAAACTAACCGACGTCAGTGGTCAAGTCCCACAATCACGGCTCGACGACATGGTTCGCAGAATCCTCGCGGCATGGTATTTTGTGGGCCAAGATACTGGATATCCAACTCCTCAGGGCACCAATGGAGGGCTGGTAGGTCCAGATGTTCAGGGTGACCATAGGAATGTTGCTCGAGCAATTGCTAGAGATGGAACTGTACTTCTTAAGAATCAGGGCGGTGCCTTGCCTCTAAATAGCCCCCAGAGCTTGGCGATCATTGGTCAGGATGCTATTGTTAATCCAAGGGGGCCGAATGCTTGTACGTTTAGGGCGTGCAACACTGGGACTTTGGCTATGGTATGATTTTACTCTCATTCTTTATGCTTGAATAATTGCTGATCTGGGTGAATAGGGTTGGGGATCTGGGACTGCTGACTTTCCGGTAAGAATAATGGGTGAACTCAGACGGAAAGTAAGCGATTGCTAATTGTTTAGTATTTGATTGCACCACTTGACGCTATCCGGGCTCAAGCCCAGACTGACGGTACCACAATTGTAACTTCTACTACCGATACACCAGCGGACGGCGCAAGAGCAGCTGCATCCGCCGAGACTGCAATTGTATTCATCACCTCCAATTCAGGAGAAGCAGTTGCTACCGTAAGTTTGGCCCATACATAATCCGTTTAGTTATCTCTTTCTCACAAACTACAGGTGGAAGGAGTCACAGGCGACCGAACGAACCTCGACCCATGGCACAACGGCAACGAGCTCGTCAGAGCAGTCGCAGCCGTCTCCCAGAACGTGATAGTAGTAGTCCACTCCGTTGGACCTGTAACATTAGAGACGATCCTCTCTTTCCCATCCGTCGTCGCAATAGTCTGGGCCGGTCTCCCAGGCCAAGAAAGCGGCAACGGACTAGCAGACATCCTCTATGGCCGCACTTCCCCCTCCGGAAAACTGCCTTACACCATCGCGAGACAGTTTTCCGACTACGGCGCTAATGTCGCTGCGGGCGACGATAATTACAGCGAGGGTTTATTCATTGATTACAGACATTTCGACAGGAATGGTATTGCTCCACGTTATGAATTTGGGTTTGGTTTAAGTTACACTACTTTCTCTTACTCTTCCCTGACCACGACACGGATCTCTACTGCTTCTCCCTCGACCATCAAAGCACCTGGTGGATTGAGGAATTTGTACGATATCGTGGCTACGGTTACAGCGAGAATTACTAATAACGGGACGGTTGACGGAGCGGAGGTTGCACAGCTTTATATTGGACTTCCGAGTTCCGCGCCGGCTAGTCCTATTCGTCAGTTGAGGGGCTTCCAGAAGGTGTTCCTTGAGGCGGGCCAGAGTGAGGTTGCTTCTTTTGGGTTGAGAAGAAAGGATTTGAGTTTTTGGGATACTCGGGCAGGGAGGTGGGTTTTGCCTCAGGGGACTTTTGGTGTTTGGGTTGGTGCTAGTAGTAGGGATTTGAGGTTGGTGGGAACTTTGAGTTCGTGATTTTGAGCAAAGCGGAGCGATAAATTTCTTTCTTTAAGGTAACTAGATTGGCAAGTAGAGAGTATGGTACAAACAAGCCATATATAATAACTTTGAAGAAGCTGGACTGGGTTAGGCATATGTATCTATGTAGTTGGAAAGGGGTTGATTATACAAATAGCAAGATTGCACAATCTGCCAATTTTTTGGAACTTTTGTATGACCTGGGGGTTTCTATAGTCTGTCACGAGGCAGAAATACCGCTTCAGAAATACCGCTTCGCTAGGTAATACCGGGCATCGCGGGGGGTGACTCACGTGACATGTGGGACGGCATAGAATTGTAAAAGCAGACCTGGGGACGATTTTATCGATATGATATCGGGGGGGTCGACTGTTCGCTCTGAAATTACATAAAAAGGAACGAATTTATGTCAACGTGTCTTGTATCTTTTATATAATTGTTTTCTTGTACGGGCCTTCCTAGCACAATAGTATTGTTCAAGTTGTGTCTAGAGTAATGAGCACGTCCATTACTTTTTGACTCGCACTCTTTCAAGAATACAAAACCGCGAGCTTGTAAATGTTCGACCTGAATACAATAGTCAAACCAACAGGAATTGAATAATCGCTGTAATCATAGCTTGATATGGTTGACTTCGATTCCCACATCTCTGCTTCGAGGTCTTTCCCCAGTTTTCCGCCTTCAAAACCAAATAACTGAAACTCTTTTGATTCCATGTTTCGGGTGTATGTGTATGCGTCCTGTTCTTCTGATTTCACGTCTTGAACAGGTAATCGTGTAAATTGGAGCAGTTGTCTGGCGATTGAGGCAGGGTTGGGGTGGGCAGAAGGTAGTACAAGAAGCTTTGGGTACGGAGGGGACTTTGGCGGATATCGCCACCAGTCCTCATTCCTCATTAATTAATCCTTACGCCCTACGAATACTTGTTACAACACTGTTTGCTACAGAGTGCTTATCGGCCAGCCACCCGAGCCACCCTACTTTTCTTAGCTACTTAGCGAGCCTAGGTATGTACTGTCGCCCTTCACCGCGAGCCTGCCTACACCTTACTATTGTACCCCCTCTAGCTCTACCTACACCTAATTTCCCTATTTATTTCTCTGTTCCGGGTCGCTATTATTATTACTATTATTAATATCATTATATGTAGTATCTATAAGGAATGCTAGAGCTTAGCGGGCTGGGAAAGAAGACGGGAGTGTTCCCGTGATTCTAGCTCGAGTAGGAAAGGCTTCCGTACTAGCGCTGCCGACTTAGAGAGTTAGAATATCGCGACCGCGTATTACACTTCTCTCTCTATCTCTTATTATTTGCTCTCCTTTGTAGCAACAATAACGAGTAAGTAATACGAAAGCAAGAGAGGCAGACAAGGCATACAATAGCTATACAGGGGGGGCGAAGGTCGAAAGTCGAAGGCTGACAGCTGGGGAACGTGGCTAGGACAGCGTTAGCTACTTTGTCGAAACAGCACTTAACAAAAATTGCAGCTATATAACAAGCATCAGTATTGAAGGAGTTACCGGTAGTTTTTTCGTTTATTACAGTAAGAGAGTGGTTTCTTGGGTATCGAGGCATTTTCTTAAATTGAGCGTCTTCCCGTTTAATGAGGTCCTTAGATTGCTCTCCTTTTTGTAGCACGGTGGAGGGAGGGGGTGGGTGACAGGATGAGGAAGGAAGATAAAGATAATAGAGTGAAGGAAGAAATGATATCCTTGTAGATTCAGGTGAGACGTGGAAAGGGGGCCCGGCTCGGCTTTTCCTCGGAACAGGCCTATAATTGACTGTATTAGGTATATAAAATTCACTTTCATCGAGTTAAGAGATTAAATAAACGCTTACCTTTCACGAACATGACTAGCCTTATAGTACAGGTGGTCGAGTGGTAAAACACAATGTTCTAGCTTAAAGAAATCAGTTCGCCTGGTTTGACTGGCGCCCCTTACCTTATAGTACAGGTTTGGGAGCAAGATCTTTTGCCATTTTTTTCTATTGTTTTGTAGCTTTTTTGCCACATTGAGATTTTATTTTATTTTTGGTCAAACCTGCCATGTCAAGACTTGAAGGCTTCACTGTTGTAGGCAGAAAGGTAGACAGGTAGACAGGTAGACAGGTAGACAGGTAGACAGGTAGACAGGTAGACAGGTAGACAGGTAGACAGGTAGACAGGTAGACAGGTAGACAGGTAGACAGGTAGACAGGTAAGGGGGGAAGTACATGGTTCCTATAATTATGAGCATGAGTATGAGTATGACTGTAGTTAGTGGTCTGTGTTTGTGTCTGTTTACGTTTTTTGGTATCTTTTTGAGTTGAACTGGAACTTGAAAGTGAAATTGAAATTGGTTTCCTGGGAGCAGGTGACTGGGGAGGGGCGATGGGGATGAGGAGATGAGGAGGTGATGAAGTGAGAAGAAAAGGAAGTAAGGCGGTGAAGAAGTGATGATGTGATGATGTGATGATAGTAAGGATGTGAGGATAGTAAGGATGTGAGGATAGTAAGGATGTGAAGAAGTGAAGAAGTGAAGAAGTGAAGAAGTGAAGAAGTGAAGAAGTGAAGAAGTGAAGAAGTGAAGAAGTGAAGAAGTGAAGAAGTGAAGAAGTGAAGAAGTGAAGAAGTGAAGAAGTGAAAATGGTGAGAATGGTGAGGATGGTGAGGATGGTGAGAAGTGAGGACAGGAGAGAAGTGAAGACAAGGGAGAGGTGAGGATAGTGATGTAGTGAGAAGTGAAGGAGTGAGGTAGTGAGAATGTGAGGATGGTGAGAAGTGAAGACAGGCAAGAAGTGAAGATAGGCTAGAAATGAGGATAGATGAGAAGTGAAGACAGGTAAGAAGTGAGGATAGTGATGTAGTGAGAAGTGAAGAAGTGTGGTTGTGAGGTAGTAAGGTAGTAAGGTAGTAAGAATAGTAAGGATTAGGAGATAGTGAGGTGCTGAGAAGTGAGGAAGTGAGGAATTGAGGAAGTGAAGACAAGCGAGAGGTAAAGATAGGCTAGAGGTGAAGACAAGAGAGAGGTAAAGACATATAAGAAGTGAAGCCAGACAAGAAGTAATGATAGTACATAAAGGATTAGGGGATAGTGAGGTAATGAGAAGTGATAAAGTGATAAAGTGATAAAGTAAGAATATTGAGGATAGTAAGAATAGTAAGGATAGCAAGGTGGTAAGGACATATAAGAAGTGAAGATAGACAAGAAGTGAGGACAGGCGAGAAATGACGATATGTAAGAAGTGACGATAGTAAGAAGTGAAGACAGACGAGAAGTGAAGACAGGTAAGAAGTGAGGATAGTGATGTAGTAAGAATTGAAAAAGTGAGGTGGTGAGGTAGTGAGGTAGTAAGAATGGTGAGGATGGTGAGAAGTGAAGACAGGTAAGAGGTGAGGACAGGGGAGAGGTGAGGACATGTATGAAGTGAAGATAGACAAGAAGTAAGAACAGACAAGAGGTAAGGATTAGAGGATAGTAAGGTGTTAAGAAGTAAGGAAGTAAGGTAGTAAGGTAGTAGGGATAGCGAGATTTAAGGATGGTGAGGATAGTAAGGTAGTAAAAAAGTAGTAAGGATAGTAAGGAGTGACGACGCTAAGAAGGCTAAGGATGGTGAGAAGTCAAGATAGTAAAGATATATAAGGGAGTGTATAGAGTAGCGATACTACTCCCCTTTCCTTATTATATAAGGAGATTAATCAACTAGGTTAAACAATTTCTATATATACAACTATTAAACCTCCTTAACCTCTACAACCTACGGCTCCTATAATGCCTCTTTTACTATCTCTATCTCTTTGTTGTTCGTACTTCTCTCTTACCTAGCCTTATAAAAGAAGAGAGCGAGGTCTGTGTTAACAGATCCTTCGCTATTAATATAAAAAAGAAGAGATGTTAATCTAAGTATTAGGGAATTACTAGGTAGTTAGATTTACTAACGCGACAGATATAGGTATTAAGAAGAGTAGATAGAGCTATAAGGATAGTGATGATGGTTAGGATAGTACAACGTTCGGCACTTGGAATACGATTCTAACTAAGGATTCTAAGATTCCATTTCAAGGTGGAATATTCCAAAGGAGTATTCGTAGTACGTGAGGATTAATTAACGAGGGATGGGGGGTAGTGGCGATATCCGCCCAAGTCCGTTCCGAATACACAAGATTATACTACAGATATTCTAGAAGCTTGTATATATGCTCGCGAAAATACAGCATTCCCACTCGATCTTTGCTACATAAATACAGTATACTCCATATTTGCTATATGCAACTCGGACGTCCAAACCCTGTACGCGAATCGGATGTCCGAGACGCATACACTCGTACACGCATGTAGTACCACGGCACAAGTACCCCGGAATCATCTGCAAAAGTACTTTTGTTGTAACGGCTGATGTGAATGAAGTTGTTTCATTGGAAAGGTTTTACTTGACCAAAGCCTCCAAAACCTGCAAATAAGCTCGTTCGGGTTCGTGTTGCGGAAAAGCAAAAACAGACCAATCGGTCAAGTCGCCAGCCTACTTTCTTGAGCCTACAAAAAGAAGGCGTTGGTCGAGCCATGATCTCCTTACTCCAGACCCATTTCCATCTTGCTGCATCTGTACTTTCTCCAAAAGCTGTCTTATCTTCTCTACGTCCCCACGCTTGCATAAGTATAGAAGACCTTCTCCCTCCTCACTTGCAGACAGTTCAAAACTTCAACCTTAGTTTTCAAATATGACAAGAATTCAGGATTTGACCGTCATTATCTCCACCCATACACAGAAGATAGATGACTATTTGCTTTTACACAATAAACCCACTCCCTCTTTCGATGTTGGCTGTCCGGAATTGGACCTACCAGAAGATCTTCAGGCTTCTCGGGAGCTCGTCATTGATGCTACTACCGAACTTAAGGAGCTTCTCCAAGGCCCAAAACAATTCCTGATTAGTAATCCAGTAAGTTTGACTTCTAGAACGTTTTCAAAATATCTGTTAACAAACGTCTTCTTTAGCCCAATTATTTCGTCAGCTTACACGCTATTTATCGTTACAACATAGAACAGGCTTTTCCGGTCGGAGGCGAAGCTACTTTCGACGAAATCTCCAAAGTTTGTGGATTGAATGAGCCGGACGTAAGAAGAGTTCTCCGACATGCGATGGCTTTTCATATTTTCCGTGAACCCAGAAAGGGGGTCGTCGCTCATACAGCATTTTCACAAATGCTGGTGGAAAACAGCCGGATGAAAGCCTGGATGGGTACACTTACTGACGATATATGGCCCTCAGCCGTTCAGGTGAGGAAAGTCATCTTTGCGGCATTGATCATTGCTGACTGAATTAGACGGTTCCGGCTATGATCAAATGGCCAAACTCCCAAGAGCCCAACCACACTGTAAATATCATTCCGTGCATTTAGTGGCTTATTTTTGACATTGAAACAGGGATTTTGCTTAGCCAATGACACTCAAGACTCCATGTATGTAGAGATGGGAAAAGATCCTAAGCGAGCCGCCCGGTTCGGTCAAGGAATGTCCGCCTTTACGGCAGACACAGGGTATGCACCACACCACCTTCTTGATTATGAACTGTGGGGTTCTTTGAAAGAAGGAACTACTGTTGTGGATCTTGGAGGCTCCCATGGAGGTTCAATGATAGCTCTTGCTACCAGATACACATCTCTAAAGTTTGTCGTCCAAGACCTCCCTAGCACTATTGCCGGCCAGCCTTCGCTACCTGAAGCCTTGGCCAACCGGGTAACCTTTATGGCGCACGATTTCCTTACCGAACAGCCAGTTAAGAATGCCGAAGTTTATTACTTCCGTTGGGTCTTCCACAATTGGCCAGAGGCTTATTGCATCCGTATGCTCCGCAATCTGATCCCAGCGCTGAAGCCGCATGCGAGAGTTGTCATCCACGATGCTTGTTTGCCAGAACCTGGTACCCTCCCGCTGATGGCCGAGAGGAGGATAAGGTATGTATAATGTATGACATGATGTGAAAGTACTAATTTGTGTCAGAGCGATGGATCTAACCATGCTTACAATTCAAAATTCGCGGGAGCGAGAATCTCATGACTGGAAAGCTCTTTTTGATGAAGCTGACCCTAGATTCAAGTTCGAAGGCATAAAGCAGCCTACGGGATCCAAGCTTGCGTTCATTTCGGCGATTTGGGAACCCGGAAGTGACATTGAAGATAAATTGTGAAATGCAGTAAAAGCTAGATGGCCGGACAGGACGGTAGTGGTTAAATTGATAAACTGCAATCTTCCTCCAATAGAATAGCATAGGAATACGTGAATATTCTTCATTGGATACTTGTTGAACTCGGAGTATATGAAAAGTTGAAAACTAAGTTCTTATCGTGAGTTTGTAATCAACCAACCAGGAACTAATTATTTACTTAAATACGAGTTAATTAATTCTTTTTCCTTTCCGGATGAAACCAACTCGGATAGTTTGTTGTACTTGGATAGACCAAAATCGGCGAATGATTCCATACCCATACACGAAGAGCCGAATTCTGACCAATCCGGATGCGAAACTAGGGAACCAGCCACCAGATAGCATCGCATATTCTCATTAGTTGATCCGAGTTGGTGGGAACCCGGGTCGGGACCACCCACCACCCCTGGTACTCGAGTATTGGCTGAGGAATCTTAAAAAGTAAGCTGATTCCGATTGGTTGGCTAGTAATAATCTCACTATAAGAACCTACGAACCTTTCTATAAAGATTTAGTTTTCATGTACAGTAAACCTGAAGGGCCAACTGGTATCAGGAAAGAAGAATACTTTTGTCCAAATTTGTGACTTCATAGGTCGATGTGGTTCCTTCATCTACTATCCCACCAAGTCGGCTTGGCTTCATCCCACCCTGGAGGGCAAAGCAAATCCCGAGATCTCTTTCACCAATATACCAACTTTCAAGGACTCAGGTTGCATTACTTCGTGAAAAAATGATACATCGTGCATTGTGGCGTGTTGGTCATTCATCACCACCTCTGATCCATTCTGATTCCATAGAAGAGAACAGAGCCAAGGCGGCTAAATTGAGGAATGGATGTTTCCGCCTTCTCTTTTCCTTCAAATGTGCGCTGCTGCCACTCCAGAATCCAGATTTTCAACAGCTGGAGTTGCCCACTTTTGAAATATCATCACAGTCCTATGAGAGCTGTCATTCTGTGGTTCGTCGTTGACCTTTATTTATTTGTACTTGGCAGATATCGCCACAGAGGGCGCTTAACTGGCACAGATCGGGACGTTGCTACCCAGATCCCATATTTCATGCTTTCATGATATCTGCGTTCAGTCAAATAACATAAAATATGAATTTAACTGCCGAGATACTGTTTTTAATGGCCTGGGTAGCTTGCATTAGTAGCGTGTACAGCATTCAGTAGCATACCCTGCATTTGGAAACTCAAGTGTTTTAGACAGTACAAACTTGCACGTACTTTAGAGTAATATGCTAATTAAACACTGTTGAGATAACATAGTGTAAAATACTCAATTTAAATGTACATTGACTAGTTTTAGTGTTGTGCTGACTAGTTTGATATATAGACTAGTCAACAACACTACTTACCAAGGTGATTTATCTCTATGTTGACCTCCTTCCGCTTACACCACCTTTGCCTAAAACACTCCATATATTACTAACTAAATAAAAAAGAAAAGTGAAAGTGAAAGCGAGCTAGAGCTACTTCTCTACTCTATGATCTATCTAGCCGCGTAGTCCTCCTATATTATAGTCTAGTAAGGATGTCTGTACGCTTTTTATAAGAAGCAGGCAGAATTAGTGAGAAAAGCTTGAAACTGATAGTCTCAGCCGCAGGTACGAAAGTATCAAGTAGATAGGTGTTTTAGTGTTTTGGGAAAGTGATTATCATAGTATAAGGGTAAGGATAATACACCAACTATAGCGGCAATTGCCACATATTTTGCTCTCTAATCACGCTTAGATGTCTCTCTAAAGAAGCGGTTCTATCTTTGCTATGTAAATATATGCTTGAAAGTATAAAGTAGTAGTGTTGACAGTAGTAGGTGGTTAAGCGAGGGTACAGAATGCGCATTCCAAATCATGATTTTGCTGCAACGCCACTACATATGCCGGATTGCGAATAAAGCTAGAGCAGTATCAGAGTTTAATCTTGCTTTTTAACCTACTCTGCGAGCCAAATGACTCTGGAACTCGATATGAGAATGCGAGAGAGTGCGAGGGAATGCACGCTCTTCATTTGTATGGATGCCCCCGAAATGTACATCCAACGGGCCGTAATAAATACGAGAACTATTCCAGTTTCTTGTTATTCGCAGAGAAGTTGTTGTGTGAATAGAACTAGAAGTGCATGTCTTCTCTAAGCACCACGACCGCCCATAGTGACTAGTAGGACATCAAGTATTCTCAGATAACCTTGGATTTGATCAAATACATACACGAAACACCTTGCCAAATCCCCTTCGATAAACCAGAATACATTCCAGATTCTTGCTGGTTATCGTGGTAAATGGATTTTGAGGTAAGCGCTTGGGGTGGAGTAGCATTTCGCAAGATCATCTCTCAGGCCACTTAGATACCGCTTGTCGCAACTTTTCACGCATCAGAAGATGGATTTGTAGCGAGGAGGAGCTCCAGTTTTCGCTACAGCATCTCTACGTATCCTAATTAATCGACCCAATTTGTTCCGTGCCGCACCCTACCAAAAATCGGCAACACCACCACTTTTATTTATATATATATTTATTTATCAATTGATAAGATGCGATCGTTATGGGCTTAAGGCATTATAGAGAAATATAATACGCAATTTTAGTTGGTGTTACTATATAAAAAGTATAGTAAATAAGGGTGGTAGTAGTATAGGTCTCGGAACAAATTGGGTCGGTTAATCAGGATACGTAGAGAGCATCCCCCCACCGCCCAACGCATTTATCTTGGAGTCAATATATCAAAACGAGGTTATAAAATAATTGGGTGGAATTTAATACTAGGGACGATTGACCAACAATTTTCACCTGTTTTGGGTTCCTATTACTGGTTTTCATGTGTTGGCGATAGGACATGCATTGCATGCATCGCATGCATTCCCGTCTGCATGGCCCATCAATCCACCCTTACTATGCCCGGAGGAATCTCCTGTTTTGTCAGTTTGCAGTACCCCTCTGTTGGTTATTGCTGGATATAAGATTTCTCCGTCCAGTTACCCATCCTCAATCCTGCCCCCCAATCGCTCACAGCTATACTTAAACCTCAAAATCCGGCAATAGAGGGAGACCAGTCTCATCTCTACTTCCTGTGCTTGTCAACCATCAATTTTCAACCACAATCTCCTTTTCAATTGCCAACACCCAAGTTCCACTTCCATACCCAGCCTTGCCGACGTTGAAAATGGATCAGGCAGGTTCGAAAGGTGCAGCGGATACTATCCTCGGACTTTGTCTTTCATTGCCCGTTATTGCCCTGATTACTGTTGTCGCCCGAGTTTATTGTCGACGCAAAAGAGGCGTGGCCCTCGGTGCAGATGATTGGCTTATACTTCTCGCATCTGTAAGTGGGACGTTGTTGCTTCCGTTCATCGCTCGAATGGCTAAATTTAATTCAACGATAGGTTTGCATGATCGGACAAGCTACATGTGGGTTGGTAGGTACGTCAAGACTACAAATGTTTCGGTTTCTTCAGTAATATTGACTAAATGATATATAGGCGTATATCGCGGAGATCTTGGAAGGCACCAGCCACTTGACTCTGATGGGATTCCAATACGTAGTCCCAAGCTAGCGGTATACCAGAAGGTGCGTCGATTAATTCAGCTCGTGGGGAGTTCGTTTAATTGACATAACTCTACAGATCACCTACGCGGCATCACTAATTTCTACCCTCGGTCTCACCTTTACGAGATTATCTATATTATTGTTTTACCGTCGCATCTTTTCCGTCAAGAGTTTTCGAATACCTTTCTGGGTAGCTTTTGGCCTCAACCTTTTATGGGGCGTATCCTTTTTCTTCGTATATATGCTTCAATGCGTTCCGATCTCTCAATTCTGGCAAACAGTTAGAGGCCAGGGGGCTCGGACATGTGTGGGCGCAGCGGTGCATGGCTCCGCGGCCTATAGTGGAACAGTTCTTGACTTTCTTGTACTTGCCCTTCCGATACCATGGATTTTGAAAATACAGATGCCATTGAAGCGAAAGTCTGTGGTTCTGGCTATCTTCCTTATTGGGTGCACGTAAGTCAGAGATGGTAACAAGGATTCAATTATGTGCTGATTCATCTTTAGATCTCTCGCAGCTAGCATCGCAAAGTCAATTAAGTTCGCTGAAATTCAAAGCAATTATAAGAAGATTCGTGATACAACATGTGAGTTATTGACTTCCATTAAATACCAGCATGTTTCACATATGACCTCTTTCTATCACTTCCGAATGCGAATCCAAGTTAACGATATTCTTTTACGCATAGTCGTATTAGCACCAGCCTTTTACTGGGCAATACCCGAGTTATGCATTGCAATCACTGCAGCTTGTCTGCCAACCTTACGTCCAGTTTTCCATGGCTGGAGTGTTGAATCCCTTGTAGGCAGTATTGGCAGTGTCGTCAGCCTACATTCGTCAGATAACGAGGGTCTGACAAATGGATATGTCAGCAGCCACAGCAAATCAACGGTGGTACTTGCGGACCCATCAGCAAAGGACGGTCCTCCAAAAACGACCATCAGCCACAGTACAAGGCCAGTGGAACCTTCACCACCTGGTAATGGTACCATCATGGTAGATAAATCAATTGGACAAGAAATGGGACACGCATAGCCCAATATTGTTACTTCAGACGGATAGATGAACTCGTGTTAAGGGACCTCTGTGAGCTCGCATAGGTTTGAGGTTACTGCTGGAGATGCGATTACATGTGCTGCTTGTAGCCATGCGACCATTTCGCTTTTGGGGGGAGGGGAAGTGGGAGGGGGAGGGCAAAGAAGAAGAGAGAAATGACCATTATTGTTGAAGGGATACAGAAACGCCAGAAAGAGAAATACATATAGCGGTTCTGTATCATTCTGACTCTTAAGAAGTTGATTGAGAACTGCTTCAACGTAAACGTCTGGTCCACAAATGGTCCCACTGAAGTACCTACCAACATGAGCACAACACAGCCCATCTCTACTTCAAACACCCCCTTTTCCCACCTCCAGTGGAATGGTCCTTTCTTCACTTGAACATGGCATCCACTTCTTTTTCTCCCTCTCCCAATCTTAGGATTTTTGTCGTTCCTCACACCCTTGCCAATCACCCTACAATTGCTTCTTTGCTCATCACCATGAATTTTTAATACGCCTTGCTGACTTCCCATTAATACCCTTTTCTTGTTTACTTCATTTTTGCTTCTTATTTGAATGTAAGCAATAATCAACATTCAGACGAAAAGCAAATATGAAAAGTAAGAGAAGGTCCAACATGAAACCAAGTGCCCAGTCTGCTTAGATGTAGGTATGAGCATATATATACACAACTCTCTTGAAGGTTGTTCACCTAAATTGGGCACAACATTCAAGTTTTTAAAATGTAAATTCTGAGTGCCAAAGGCAGAATAGATGAAATAGACAAAGTCATCAAGAGTTGGACATGTGAAGTAATGCTTCTCGTTTTTTGCCAAGAATCTACCTACTCGGTATGTAAAGAAAGCTATGGAAATATCCGTCAAATCGTTAAACTCATTCCCTCATCAAGACATGTGTCGTTGTCAAATGCATTTCATCATGTCGTACTTTTATACGTTGCGTTCGTTTCGTGTGTTCTGTTCCTCCAGCGCTGGAATCAATCATGAATAACACGCCCCTTTATACATTGAAACCCATTGCCCTCAATAAAGCTTTTCTAAAAAATACAATTCGAGGAGGATGCAAGCTGCTCTAGGGACCGCACTGGGTGTGAGTCTTGCGTAGTGGTTCCTATTTGGATAGCGAAGGTTAGTATGGTGTTATGGAGTAATTGAAAGTCGCTCTGGGTAAAGAAAGGAAAAGTACTAACATGAACATCTGCAAAATCTTCATGATTCCATCCAATGGGCCTCCCTTGGTTCCGCCAAAACCGACGAAATGTTGTAGACCCCAATCCCAACCTTCCCTGACTGGAGGCTTCCTCTTCTGACCTGGTCTGCCTCCTCCCATGCCCAACTCCAATTTGTTCAGAAGTGTCTTGGCTACAGAACTCAATTCCGTGATAACTCTGATAATTCCGGCCCCCAGCACGAGTGGCAAAATACTTACCAACCCCGCTTTTATGGGGTTACGTTTCACCCAATTGAACAATTTTCGCATCCAATATGACACCTTATCCTTCATCCGCCTCATAAAACCGGGTCGCGGCTGGGGACGAGAGACACTGTATGGGGAAGGAAGGCGATTGGTAGGAGAGAAGTATAGTGGGCGAGGAGGGGGTGTTCGCCTTCGCTGGCCCGAGCTGGGGCGCATTGGGTGGTCGGAATTGTCATGGTAGAGAGGGGGCGATCGACTGCCCGAACGTATGGTGTAAGTGCCCTCGATTGGTCGTTGGTTTCGACCATTGACACCAAGGTCATTTAGTTTTTGAGCTTGTGGTCCTCCATAGAAATGTTTTGGAGAATCGGTGTTAGAGCGACTGAGTCCTTGCTCTTGGCCATTGCCTTGGGCTTGGTATGGCTTTGCGTAGGATTGCCTGGGAGAGCTAGGCTCAGGAACAGCATGGAAGTATGCCTCTTGAGCTGGAATTCGGTTTAGGGCAGGAGTTTGTTGAGGCGTATCGTAGTTGCGGAAGTCTTGGGTCGTGCGGTAATCGTGATTCGTGGCCTCCTTGGGAGAGGAAGTGGGCGGTGGTGTCGGATATGCCATCTTGAAGTTTTAAGCAAAGAATCCACTCGTACTCGAATCGTCGTAGCTTCGGTGACTTCTAGAATTCAATGGACGCGATGTGCAGTTGCATGCACTCTGGCGGGTCGAAATGAAGTTGCGCAATTCGACCTCTTCACAGACCAATTGGGCGAGGGTGAAGAGGAGTCTTTTATGGTTGTGCAAAGCTCAGAGGATCCAGTCCCGCCAAGCCTTATGGAGCTATTTTTCAGTGGTTGGTGTTTGGCGGTGAGAATTCGGTTATCGCGGGAGCTCCCACTTTCATCAAGTTCATCCCTGCTAGTGTAGATCCTACTCGTTTCATTGGTCACGGTCCCAATCTTATTTACTTTCCCGAGCCGAGGCCTTCCATATTAGCGAGAACTTCACCTTCCAATTCTCTTCACTCAGGACTACAGAGTACTGAGTATGGAACTGTTCACAAACTTCCAAGTCTCTACATTCAAAAAGTTTATTTTGCTTTGATGTGTTCAGCTATAACATTCCAGCTTGAATTGAGTAGAGCCGATCCGCTTTTTGATTTTATCCTCCCTGGCTAAACCTAAACCATGAGGTTACAGAGTACCTAAAGACAATATAGGTTTTATTAAAAGCACTTTGAGGTTCCCTGGCCTAGAGAACACTGGGAGGGGAAGAGGGAACTCGCCTTATCTGTGTGTACGGATCTGTGATCTGTACACTTCGAAAAATCCCTAATAGAACGGGAAAGAAAGTTGATATCCCTGGATCCTTCAATGATGACATGTACTTTGAACTACATGAGTTTAGTAATGTTCCGCCTTCTGTCCCAAGCCGCAAAATCTTCATATTACCGCCCCCTCGCTTATTCTCGCTTGCAGTCTGCAGAGATGTGCTCAGAACTTTGAAAGAAAACCTGGCGAATGAAAGTAGCGGGATGCGCGGACGTGTTCCTCACTGGAATGAACCGTTGTGGTGGTCCGTGTTAAGACTCAAAGGATGCCCCTTGAGTAGTTTGTGGGAACTCAATTAGAGAATGTTACCATTGAGGAGCCAGGATCCTCCTGTCCACGTTGATCTTGCCAGAAGAAGCTCATCCTTGTTATAACTTACTGGGGCAATATGGAATGCAGGCTAGAGCCTTGAGACACCTTTCCTTCTACAATGAGTTGTTCCAATTCAACGCATAAAGTGTAGGAAACTTGTAAATACTTAACTTGACTTTCTGTATATTTATAAACTGCTTAGACGCGAAAGTTAGAAAATATCATCCTGTAGTAAGTGGATGGAACCTGGAACATACATATTCGATTCTAACCCCATAGTTCTGCCACAACCTTAGGAACTAACAGCCACCGTTCCTTCGTTCTAGATTAAAATGAGAACTCTGATTATACCGAGAATAGCCTTGACCGAGAACTAAGACCGAGAATTAAAACCCGAATTAAATTTGAATCAAGGTAATTTGTGACTGACCAAATTACTGACTAGATGACTGAAAGTCTCAGTGACCGACTTGCATATTTGCTAAGGAGCTAGGCATTTCTCGCTTCATATGTCACCAGAAATATGTGTGGGTATAGTGCCAATTCACTGTCCCCTGACCTGTTCATTTCTGAACGATACACAGCTTTTTTTCTTTGAGTACATGCTGTTCCTATGACTCCTGGTCTGACCCTAACTCTCTCTGGTGATGCAACGTGGGTACTCTGAAATCTCAAGGTATAAATTCTGCAACTCGTACAACTCTTTGTCCAACACATGTAGACTATTTCACACGCTTTAAAACAAAATTGACATAGAACGACCAAGATCTTGAAGTCCCAAATAACCAGCATAACTCATTTGTCTCATGCCACCCAACCCTTATATTACATTACCGATTTACAATTCCATTATTCCTACTTCTCGGAAGAAAAGTCCTTCGCCATCAACGCGTCAATCTGTTGTAGCATATCTTTCATGCGGTAAGGTTTGGTTGTCACATCGTCCTACATATTATTAGCTGATCCGGGTATAGAACTCCTGATACGAATCAACTTACCATTCCAGCTTCGATACAAGACTGTATTTGGTCTTTTCGAGCATTTGCCGTGACCGCAATAACAGGCACGTGCCTAAGAATTTGGCCTTCTCTTTGCAGCTTTCGAATACGCTTAACGCAGCTCAATCCATCCAAAATTGGCATTTCAAGATCCATCAGAACGATATCTAGTCTTTCTCTTGTGCCATCGCTAGAAGAGTCACCGGGCGCCCAATATTCCGAACGCTGAATGAACTCCATGGCCTCTTCCCCTTGATTGGCCACAGACACCGTATGTCCCGCCTTGCGCAACTGTTTCGTGACAACCTTTTGATTCACCAAATTGTCTTCCACTACGAGAATATTATAGCTGGGACTAGACTCTGTCGGAACTTTGCCAGAGCCGTCTGCCTGAACATCTCCATTTTCCAAGTTCGAACTTTTATTTCCAACCACTTCTCGTACAGGCAAAATTTGGACACCACACGCCTCCCGAAGAGCATCTTTACTCATCAACAGCTGAATATCGTTGTTTGTAGAGCCCAAGTCCTCTCTTCTTGGTGGATTCGTTCGCCGTGTCTTGATATAGAAATGAAAAGTTGAGCCTTTCCCAAGCTCCGAGACAACTCCAAATTGGCCTCCCTGCATTTCAACAAGTTGGCGAGAAATGAATAGACCCAATCCCGACCCTCCGTATTGAATATGGGTTCTGGGACTTCCTTGTTGAAAAAGTCGAAAAAGATTCGTCTTTTGCTCCTTGCTCAGACCACAGCCAGTGTCTTTCACAGTAACGCTAAGGTATATAATTTCACCATCTCCCCACTCCGACTTTCCGGTCTGGTCCTGGTTACTAATATTCTTACTTTTAGCGACATATTCGACCCCATGCTCGTTCGTTTCCGAGGGTAATTTTAAAGATGCTCCCACATTGATTTGTATCCGGGCCTTAGTCGTTGATCGAGTAAACTTGATGGCATTTGTCATGAGGTTTATCAAAACCTGAAGGACACGAGAAGGGTCCAGTAACGTCCAATGAACATCAAGAATTTGGATTGATGCCTCCTCGATGAATTCGAACTCAATCGCAGCATGCCTGAGCTCGTTGTCGAACATCTTCATGGCAGATCTAATTAGATCGATGGGCTGAGAAGGTTCTGGGCAAACTGGGAGCAAGTTGGAGTCCAGGCGGGAGAGCGTTAATATGTCGTCAATTATTCGTTTCTGATGCATAGCGCAGTATATTATTGTCCTTGCGGATTCGATGCATTCTTCAAGAGGGTCAACATCTGGCTTCCGTTCCTTGCGGTCATGTCGCTCATATACAGGGGATGGTGGAAAGGTCCAGTGATCTGGTCTTTGGGAGTTATTGCGGTAGTCTCGTAGTGAAGCAATGATTTCGTCGGCGCAGCCACTAGAGTAAATGAGCACAACTCTTGTTTGATTTGGTGTCTGAGGAGGGGGAGAATAATGTACGGCTCTCACGCGCTGAACAAAGAAGTTTGAAGTTGTTATCAAATGGAAAGGTTGCTTACATGAGTGCTGATAGTGGATTTCTCATTTCATGACTTGAAGACACTGTCAGCATTCTGAACTGTTAAAACCTTCTTTGAGAACAATAATAGAGGCAGACTTGATGCAAAGAGCTCGACAGAAAGGATCTTGAAATACTAAGAAGCTCAAGAAAATCAACCATCATGCTCCTACGCATGGATACGAAACTTTGAATAAACCGCTCAATGCTCCTATTTACCCCGCTCGATCTGTTCACTTGAACAGAATATGGGCTTCAATTTACAACATTCATAAAGTTGGTTGATGAACGCTGCGTGAGATAGGATGGGAATGTAAGACCAAATAACCCCAATCTCCAATGTTATACTAAATCCGCCATCCATGCACACCGATATTGCAGGGATTGTGGGAAGAAATTGAGATACAAAACTCGCCTTGTCATATCAATAAAACGCTCCTGTTGCAGTTTCATCTCGATCGCTTGTTCCATTCTCTTTCTTAGCTGTCTCTCAGTCCACTTTATTTCACTTATATCGGTGAGATATGACATGACGCTGGCAACTTTTCCGTTCTCATCAACGTTGGGAAATGTTGTGAATATGATATGCGTGTAATTCGCTTCTTCGTCGTCTTCGTCAACGGCGGCGCCTGGGGCTCTCCAGGGCCTGTTGATCGATGTTTGAAACTTAACCGCCTGGCCGCGATCAACAACGTCGCACCATGCCTGCCAAACATGAGTCCATTCCCCTGGCATAAGGACTTCTTGCCAATCAGCTGTACTAGAATCAAGACCCAATGTGGTGAGATCCTTCCAGTGGCCGTTGGCTGTAACAGGAGTTCCGTCGATTCCAAGAATGGCCATACCAAACGGGGCTCTTGATGTAATACTCAATAAATTAGACTCGCTTTTTGAGAGCTCTTGTGATAATTTCTCTCTGTGAATTGTCTCTTGTCGTTCGATGGTCTGGCGTCTTTCACCTGTCATTGTGGCGGTAACCTGGGGCGTTATGATCTGCTGTATGAGCATCTCAATAAAATTCCGGTAATCGGGATCGAATGGCCTTCCGGGATTAAGAGGTAGTACTAGGACTGCTAAAAATTCATCTGTATCCATGGAAACTATGGGACAGGCCGCGAAATGGGTTGGAATAATATCGTCTCGCCAGTTGACCGGTTGTGTATGTTCCGGAACAGGCCCTACCTCAATTTGTCTGGATGCAAGTGATTTTCGAATCGGACTCTCAAGACTAAAAGGAACAGAGTCATTCGAACTGAATGTTTCTGGTGTCAACTCATGGCCTCGTTCGATACCGGTACAGCCTTCAAGCCGAAATTCCACTGAGGTTGAGGGTCCAATAGAGATTGGGTCCACGGACAGCAAGTAGATTGCTGCATTTGTGATATCTTTGCCGGCGTCCGCGAGTCCAGTGATGATTCGTCTCCAGATGTTCTTCGTTGTCGTTCCTGGCCGACCCAATTCCCGACTCAAAGAACGAGCAATTGCACCTCTTCGCTCAATAAGTACCTCTCGTGTTGTTTCGACAACTGTAACGTAACTCCCTGATACGTAGCCATCTATCCCAAGGAGAGGAATGAATTTCCAGCTGAAGTATGTTTCTTCCAGAAAATTGTGGCGATCGATCATAACCAGTGCGTCGGTCTCAACAACTGTCTCTGCATCTATCCGTTGCTTGACCAGCAGCTTCTCGAATTGAGGCCAGAAAACCTTGAAAGCAGTTCTTGGGTCATTTCCTTGAAGCTTGGGATGGCTGTTGCCAATGAGTTGTGAATAGGGCTCATTGTAAACAATCGTCATCAGCTCTCCCCAATAAACGACCGCTGGTTGAGTGTCACGTTCTATAGCAAAAACCACTTGTTTGAGTTGTATAGGCCATTGAGGTATAGGACCCAAAGGCGAGGCGGTCCAATCCACACCCTCCAAGATAAATTTCTGGAAAGGAGAAACGTAATCGGGTCGTGGTCCTTCTAGCCAGTCCCACCTGTGCCTCTTCTTTGACTCCCCAGTGGAGTCGGCACCGGCTCCACAGCTGTTCACATCAAGTTTGGTTTCTTGATGGTTGGCAATGTCATACATTTCGCGATTCGAGCATAGCACCGGGCACAGTGCTATTAATGATCGTATGGCTATTTTCTGCTGGATTTGGTCTTGATTTGTGCGGCAGGCAAGTAAGAAAAATGGCGAATGAAATAGCGACATGTGCAACTCAAGTACCCGGGCTAGTTGGATAAATACAGTACAGACAGAACTGTATTTGGTAACTTTGTTGGGGATCATGCTACTTTCGTAACCTTATCTATAAAAGCGGCATTTGAGTGAGAGCGCATTTTCGGCCGCCGCCCCTATCTTCGTACGCGAGCTATATTGTGATGTTTTCTACTAGTGCTTAGACGCGGGACTATTTAACTTGGCACTAAACTTAATATTTTTCTAGCCTAAGAATGGCCCTATTTGCAGTCCGTGCTAGCCATCGGAAGCGAACAACCTTTCCTGTCAAACTAAGACTTCGGCCTAAAGGATACATTCTGAGCCGGCTCAAAACTTATTAATGTATTCCTCTCCACCATGCAATAATAACCTCCAATGAGCGATGGTAAACAAATATACTCCCCATGTAAAAAATACCAAAATCTGATGTAATAACCAGTTTATGACATCTATGATGCTAATACTTCTTCCACAAGCTCCAACTTCCACCCATTCCCCTAGCAACAATAAATGCTGCAAGGGCGCCAATATGGCAAACACCAGTAAACAGAATCAGTCCCCAATAATTTACATTGCAAATTTGTAGGATCTCTCGAGCAAGTGGTATTCCGGTCAAGCAACCAATGCTAATAATCGAGTAGCAGGTCGCGTAATATCGTCCGTAATTTTGCGTACCGCACAACTGGCCGATACAGACCGGTGTCAATGAATGTTGCTCCAGATGAGAAACCAAAGATAAGTGCAAAAGTAATAAGTCCAGGAGTGGACGATCCAAAAGAAACCCATAATGTAAGAATGGAAAGAATACTGATAACTAAAAAGAGAATAAATGTGTTGTAACGTCCTAAAAGATCGGAGTAGAGACCAGGGATACAACGACCGAATACACTACCAGCATTCAAGATCGGTAGGATGGCATAAGATAATTCGTATGGAAAGCCTTCCTTGGGGGCATAAGATGTAATATATGCAAGTGGTATGAATAGTGCCTACTCAACGAGGAAGACTCCAACGACTGTGAAAGCAAATGCGGGATTTTCCAGAATTCGAAAGTCCGGATGCGGTGACCAGGGGGCAGGTGGCAGGTGGCAGGTGGCAGGTGAGATCGAATGAGTAGACATGCTATGATACATAAGAATGATATGATGCATCCCATGATACGCACTGCCCAGGCGAATCCAATTTTGGGTAAGAGGTTTTGTAGAAGTAGTGGGAAGACGATGCCACCCTAGTAATGAATCAGTGTTTACTCATCGTTATAAATGACGGTCCGACCCATATTGAGAAAGTGAAAGAAATGATTAGTTACTCACAAAAGCACCACCTCCAGCAGTGATCCCCGTTGCGTGTACTCGACGTTTATTCAAAAGGTGACTGATGGATGCAATCGAGGAGGTGAATATCAAAGCAGATCCAATTCCACCGAGGATACCGAATACAACTGCGAAATTATAGAAGGCTGTCTGCATTATTTTGGCTATTGAGATTTGGGTTTGGGTAGACTTACAGCTGCAATATGGCAAAAGAAACATACATGCCACCTGAAAACCACTTCCCGAAAGCACCAACCATCGAGGACCATAGATGTCAAAGAGCGAGCCAGTGTAGATACCACAACCAAAAGTCAAGAAAGCGTAAATGGAGAAAATCCATCCGATTTGTTCTGGGGAATAAGATGCCATTTGATCGATTGAGAGATGGGCTTCGAACGTTGCAAGAGTACTACCAACCCCAAGGAATGCAAACATGCCACACCAAGCGCCAAATACAACAAGCCATGCTTGAAGACCGCCTTCTGGATATTTGTCGTCAACAGCCGAATCGGATCGAGAGGATCGTGAGGAAAGAATCGGAAAGTCTTCTCCCACCGACGAGGTAGGCGAAATCAATGTGATTGGAGAGACCGGGGAAAATCCAAAGATTGATAATCTCTTTTCTGCGTCTTCTATGGTGGTTGTACTTGTCGTGGAGATGGTTAGTTTGTTAATCTTCTTACTGTATGTGGCGATGGGCTGGAATCCGACACGACAGTGGACGAGTAGCTACTGAGCTCATACTCCAATGTCTTCTCTGTAGTATGTTCAACTGATAAGGTAGCATCGCTATCCCGCTCAGCAAGGCTTGTGGAGTATGACTGGCAAGGACATCGCGCCCGAGTTGCTTTATCGTTTTGTTCCATGAGGAGTAAATATTCAAGCTGAGCGACTGTAAGGCTCTAATGTCTTGACGAACAGATTGCCAGAAGAAAGGATGTATGTGGAGATGGTAAGAGAAAAGAGTTTTTTAGGGATCGAAAGGCCAATATATATAGTTCTGTCGGTTCAACGCTTTGGTCACGCAAGAGCTAGAGATTCCTCCCAGCAGAAGCCGTGAATCAGGAAACTTCACACATGAAATAAGCCAGTCGAATCAAAAGGCAAGATTCAGATGCCCAATCATAGAGCAGTTTCTTGTCAAGTGGGGAAGATCGGTTCGCTCAGTAAGCGAGTGGCGCATGGTACCTGGTGAGGAGGGAATTAGGCGAGACTGAATTGTATAAGTTCTACCCGATACAGTGGGAACTAGACAATTCGAAGCTAGCAACAGAACGCTAGATAAACTTGAAATACATGTCAATCAGGAAGCAGAGGCTGCAAAGGCTGCAAAAACAGAAATCGAAACACAAAATCAGTAATGCAATGTTCAAATCTGCTTGAGATCGATGAAGTTGTCTTGAACTGACAGAGCTCAAAGCTTGGCTGAAACATAAAAATGTAGAAGGTGAATTTAAATTGAAATATAGCAATACAATGAACACATTTTCTACTATATTATAGTTGGTTCCCCATCTCCACCGATGTTTATTCACTTTATTTATTCACTAATGGTAGAATTGTCCAGTTGTGACGCAACTCTTTTCCTTTCCTATACTCAATAAATATAGTTCAAAGTAATAAGAAATTCAGTTTCAAGAGGATTATATGTTTCAGTATTGGTTGAATGATCAACAATTATTATTAAAAATGATAGTCTACGTACTACTGTAAGCCAATAAACATTTACCAAATGATATTGTTTTGGGAGAAATAGTCGTGTGGTGATTAGTGGATGAGATACGCATAATACAATTAAGTGAATTTGCTCCATATAATACGAACTCAGACTATAACTTATCCTTGAAGAATGGTATAGCTATAATACGGACACGGCTAAAATAGGGGCTCGCGAAACGCTCGCTTCCGCCTTGGCGGGATAGAAATAAGGGAAAAGACAAAAACGTTTATTCACGATAAATCTAACAAAGTTTTATTTATGAATCATGGAGAATAGGATTCAGAGATCTTGTAAAACAGCTTTTATTAAGGAATTAAGTAGATGGATTAAGACTTCTCAACCATGGGCCCATGGTAAGGAAATGATGGTAAGGACAGTCTCAGCTTCATCACATGTACTCTCCGCTTATCTCCACCCTCCCCTGTACAACCTGAACTATCATCTATTCTCTATCTCAATATCCCCTCTAACTCTGTTGTGGAGAGTCGAGGGAAAATACCATGATGCTGTTTAAGAGCATCTCCAGGAGCTGGCCTGGTCGTTGAACCCAACATCTTGCAAGTTGGAGATTCCAGGGTTGACGAAGGAGACGCTACGACCGCGGCAGCCGGAGTCCCTTGAGGCAAAGAGGGTTAGTTTTTGGAAGTTGTGAAAAAGGCGGGTGCAGGGAGAGTGTCATACCAGTACAAAGTGCATGTAGTCCCAACATCAGGACCAGCGGAGGAAACAACATCGTTCCATCCGTTGATAAAGTTGTCTGTTCAATTTCAATCAGCAACCATGTCCATTTCCAAATCACCGCTTTACTTACAGCAAGTTCCAGTTTGGGCCTGGAAGTTGTCACAAGGTTGCACAAAGAATGCATTTTGGCAGTAGTACAAATGAGTAAGAGCACGTTTTCCAACAACGGCAACAGCCTCGGAAGAGATATTGGCAGAAGTCACTTGTTTGGAGTTGAAACGAGCGAGGGCTTCTGGGGCCATTGGAGGGAGAGCTGAGACCTCGGGGGAGGGGGAGAGAGGTGATGGGGCCGCAAGGGCGGTGGTGAGGAGAAGGGTGATGGCTGCGAAGAATTGCATTTTGGTGGTTTGAGTGGTTGAGTTGGTTGTGGTAGAAGTGTGAAGATGTTTGATAAAGTTTATTGTGATGATGATGATGAGGATGTATTCTTGGAAGAAGGATGAAGGGGTTTATATAATGTTTTGGAAAGGTAAAAACTACTATGGCTCCCATTATGATGCTAAATCCCAAGGCTTTCTCGTACCCGAGCTGAACATAGAGGCAAGATGACATGGTAACACTTTCCCACACCTTCCTGTAACTATCCAGCCGTCCTCAACAACGCTGGGCTTTCAAATGAGTTCTTGGCAAAACGTCAATGTAGATATGTAGTTGTCATCTAACAGATCCCGGTCAAAGCTGATGAGTTGACTGGTCACATCATCTGAACTATTGAACTTACCACATTACTGCATTTAATCTAAAAAGTCACCGCAAGAGCTCTTAAATCCTTGAGGCCTTTCAAGCCAGTTGTTGCACGTTTCCATGTAGTTTGCTCCAGTGCGCCGGGTGGTCTTGCATATGTAGGATCAGGAGTAAGTCCTTTCCAGGCCCCAGGTGCATAATTACTAGTTTTGTGGGTTCGGGTTCTTGGAAGATTTGGTTATCTAGTCGCATTAACTTCATTACACTGCATGAACTTGCTTGCAGTGCCTCCTTTGTAGAATTACACAACTTTAAATATGTTTTTCTTGAGCTAGACAAACAAATATACGTACATCATTTGTGCTCAGACATATCACCATATCTCCGCTAGTAGTGCCAAGTTGTAATTTGAGTACTTTAGGAGGCTCGAATCAGAGGGATGTGAAGTTCTCTTTGTCATATTGTGGCTTGCTTACTTGTCTGCAAGTAGAAGTTGGTGGCTCTAGTCTTACGTGCTGGAGGCTTGAATTCAAGAAAATCAAAAACTCGATATTTCGCATTGTGGCTTGCTTACTTGCGACTTGACTGGAATTGGAAGTTGGTGGTTCTTGTCTTACGTTTCTCCACAGGGACGGAATGAACGTCCGATTTTCCACTCCACATAACCTATACTTAAAAACAGACCACAAATACTCCACAAGGTACAAACCCTTATAAAAAGTGCCAATCAACTCAGGGTTACATCTATTATTATAATAGTAAGGCTTGGGGTTTTACATTACGTTTTCATTGTATAATTTTACGAGCCTGCGAAAAAAGAGGCTGTTTAAGACAACAAAGTCCAGTCACTTGTCCGTATCCGTAGAGCCTGCTTGATTGCAATTGCGGCAACTTAAATTCAAGAAATTCAATGACATCAGAACTTAATAAAAGGTTAGTTCTGAGTAGAGAAAGTTTAGTTAGCTACTTGAATTTGAACTTTCCGAGAGAAGGAAGCTAACAGCGAACAATGCAATGCGAACGTGTAACATAGAAATGCATGAAAGCCACGTGAGACCATCGTTCGACAACCGCGATCCATCTGCATATAATATGTACCACATACATATATCCAGTGAATATCAATGCGGCGAGAAACATAAAATCAGTGTTATGCAGGGCCCTCACATTTCGAGGGTACCATTTTCCCATACGCCTCTCGGATGCTGATATTGTTCTGACCAGCTCGGAGGTTTTCCGCATCTAATCTTAGCTCCACTTTGCACAAGGTCTTTGTCAAATCTAAAGTTATCAAAGCTGATTCTTAGAATGAAAAATGTGTAGACTCGGGAAGCTCTCAAGACATGAAGTCAACGATCATCGGTCCTCTGCATGGAACAGAGTCCAGGCTCCCGAGCTTAACGAAAATCCAGACCGCTTTAAAATTTAACCTCTACGCTAACAAAAGAAGGGTCCATACCCTTCAATTTAAATTTGTCAAAATGCTTATGGCTTATGCAACTTTAAAGCGAATTTGTGGCATGGAGAAATTCTGACATGCATGAAGCACCCGGAACCAGACGTGAATGCTTACTTTGCAGGTACGACGTCCCAATGCAGTTAGAGGTGAAGAAAACTACAAGTAATAGGAACTGGAAAGTTCTGGAAGGATTTGCCAGCCAGCCACTTGAGGGGGTTTGTACATGACTTACATGGTGTTACGGCACTCTTGGCGTTGCTTTCGGCATTGGGGAGGCTGATCAAAGCACTACATATCTACTTTGCCACACGACTAAGCGACATCTAGCAGTGATACTAGGCTCTTATGGCATCCCCAGATGCCAAATCATAATGTAGCTATCTGCATAAGTTCGAACCCTCGAACGCATATTTCCTTTTCTTCTCTTAGAGCCTTCGAAAAAAGCACTACATTATTATCCTTAAAAGTGCTACCGGTAGTTTTAAGGTAGGCACTTTTGCTGACATTCAACATAGCCGGACCTCAATGTAACCTCATATCGAGTGTACCCACTTCTACGATTATCCATGCCAAGAGACATCGTAGCACCTTGGGGAACGTCACACGACATTGAGCGCCGTAGTAATACCGTTTAATAAACGGTAATGCAGGGCATTTTCCCAGCTGAAACCAGCAACCAATATATGACAAAGCAAATGCATTTAAGGCAACGGCGATAGAGAAGGCCTGAGGAGACCGGTCACATATCCTGAACCTACTGACTTCTGGAACTTGCAACGCATTTTGACCAATCGAATGAGCTATCAGCAAATGTGAAAGTTTCCCTGGAGTCAAAAACGCCTTAAGCTGTATACTAAATACTGCAACGAATTGAATACAACATTCTCCATCTTGTCTCCGATAAATAGTGTGTACTCGTTGTGCTTTAGCCACCACGCAATAAGCTGATTTATCCTATATGGTCAAAGCTATCAACATGCATGATGCAGTATATAATGTCAGAGTTGCGAAATAAGAGTCGATTTAACATCGCAGACGGCGAAGCCGTGAGAACTTCAGCCGTGGTATCTCAGCCACTTTTGTAGATGGGGTGAAAAAAACAAGTGAGTAAAGTATCATTTAAGCAGTATTAGGTAAGCCTTCAAGTAGACAAGATAGCAGCGGACTTGGCGTAGTGAATTCAAGCGTTAGTAAATTATATTTAGCACAATCTCAATTTCTAATAAGATAATCACTAGTTTTAAATTTGAAGAAACTTTACTTTAACGATTATTTTACATCGTCATTTACCTATTACAGTAAAAGTTCTACTAAATTAGTTCTAAATATTTCTGTTGCGAAATATTCCACTCGTTTGGTCACGTTTATTGTGGACCCACTATGCTCGAGTGCCTAATACTTTAGCGCTCACACTCTCTTGGCTCTTTAGCAATTGAACTACCATTTGAATCATACTTTACTTGCTTATAATAGCACGCTATTGATATACCTTGGATATCGACATATATCTCTATACCAACAATGTTGTAAAATTTTACGAAAGCGATGAAATAAGAGGATTTAAAATGTGGTAATTTTCCTGAAAATGTTCGAGTACTTTATAGTACTCGAGCAGTGGGGACTAGACACACGTAACACTACTGCTACAGAATTAAGGGATCTGTCGCAACAGTATGTTTGTGTCTGTCTCTCACAAGTGAGAACCTCGAGTGGGGTAGTTATCCTCGCTTATTGGGGGTTACTCTCCCCCAATTCTAGTCTCATCAGCAGCGGCCTGCTTACCTCCGTGTCAGAAAATTCAGAACTCGAACCACAAAGAGCGCTGGAAGCGTCAAAAAACATTGAAATGCGTCTTCTGAGCACAAGCACGCTTGCCGTGGGCGATGTCCCCAAGTATGCGATCCTTAGCCACCGATGGGAGAAAGAGGAGGTCTCGTTTCGACATGAATTCAGGAAGGACTGTGTCACTACGAACCAAAAACCATATTCCCCGACTATAAAAAACCCAACACAGTAGTTTCCCATACACCTAACTTCCAAGTCACCCAACAAACAAGCACAAAAACAGAAACATAAAATAAATGTTTATAACAAGATACCATTCCTATTTATTGATCTATACCTACCCGACCGCCTACCCAGAGAGCTCTCCTTATTCAAATATATACCACATATAGAAAAGCGAATCTTAACAATACATAGTAAATAGTAAAGATTATACATAGCTCTTATCAATCTATCACTCTTCAAAACACCGTTTCGCATCGTATAACGCTCGCTACAAGCTTGTAGATTAATAGGAAGGAAGAAGGGCAGGGTAGGGTAGGATAGGGTACGCCATAAGCCTGCAGTGTGTGGAGTAGGAAATCCAAGCAGACATAGGCTATAATTCAATTGATGAGATGTGAGGAGGAGGAAAGGGGGAGGAGGTGAAGGTGGTAGTGGTGGTGGAGTAGAGTGATCACATGGTGAAGAAGGAGGAATATATATTATACTTTATACCCTTTTACCAATTACATAATAAACAGTGAATAATAAGTGAATGCTAAGTAACACTAGTAAATGGTGAATTAATGTAGTGAATTCTAAAAGTCAAATGATTATAGTAAATACTATAGTACGTAACACTAGTGAATAGTAAGTAATACTAGGTCTCAGGTAATTATTTTCCCAACCAATTCACTTCCTTGCCAGGACCACATATTACACTGGAATATATCGTTGAAAACCCTAGCCATCGCAACATCACATAGATAGTGAATTGTCAATACCACGTGGTTAATGGCAAATTGGACTAATAAACAAATAGTGAATATTATATTGTAGATAGTGAATAACAAATAACAGGGGGTGGTGAATCATGAATAGAAGTTAGTGAATCGTTCACACAAGATAGTGAATTGTGAATAGTACTAAATGAAGATAGTGAATCACAAGCAGTGAATAATAAGCAGTGAATAATAAGCAGTGAATAATAATTAGGTAAGCAAGAACAGCCTCACCTAGGTAGGTAGGCTCCTGGTGGACAAGATAAGTGGCAGACTTAGCACGCTAATCGCTAATCGTTGTCTGGGCTATATATAAATGATACTTTATTTCTTTCCAAGCGATAAATTAGTTAAATGTTTCCAGTATTCAAATACCTCCACCCCCCAGGTTCCCCTTATTGCGCTGCTATAGTCCATCAGCGGGCCTCCTTTGGTAGGTAATCATTCAGTCCATCAGACATCAGACAACTCCAACTTTATTTCCTCAAACAACACACATATCACCCAGATCCAGCAGATCCAGCAGACTATCCATCCTACAGCCAACCACACAAACCATCCACACCCGTGGGTACATACCCCACCCCCTCTCCATCTCCCAAGCAGTGAAGGATACCCCTCAAAAGCCCATCTAACAACTCGAGATCAGCAGAAGGTATCTGACAGTAAAACCTATCAAAATGACCTCCACACATCCCCAAGTCCTAAGAGCTACCCGACTAGAACCTGCCGCCCTAACCTGTATACTTGGCCAATACTTCTACAACAACGACCGATTCTTCGACTCATACCCCGCCGTCTACCAGACCCTACTGCTACTGCTACTGCTACTGCTACTGCCACTGCCACTGCCACTGCCACTGCCACTGTCACTGTCACTGTCACTGTCACTGTCACTGTCACTGTCACTGTCACTGTCACTGTCACTGTCACTGTCACTGTCACTGTCACTGTCACTGCCACTGTCACTGCCACTGCCACTGCCACAGTCACTGCCGCTTTTCCTGTCCACAGATGCGCTGGCCAGTGGCCATCCATTCATCAAATAACTGCGAGTTTTTGTCAGGGTATCACTAGGAGCGTACAAAAGACTGTTCCAGAATAAGGTTGAGATTGATCGCGAGTCAGCTAAGAAGTCCTAGAGCTAGCTATTACTTATACACAACAAGAGGCCGCAGGCCGCGCTA